>JANHFO010008762.1:59412-71660 GCA_032468095.1 Pareas carinatus | reverse complement strand
CATATTTTCTGCAATCAAGTCTGGATCGGTTCACTTTGAGTTTGTATCTGTTATTAGCTCGTGTATTATTGTGGTTGCAGCTTTTTGTTCTCTTTGTATCGGATAGAATTCAGGTGGCCAGTCATACTTATTTTGGTTGCCATCATTGCTGCTGTTGGTCTTGCTGTCTTGTAAAATGAATTTAAACTTTTGTAGTGTAGTTGTTATGTCATATGTCTGCTTTGGAATGGTAGTTATTTTTTTTAAATAAGGAATTGCTTACTAAAGTATATGTTTTGTATATCAGTTAGACTAAAGTCATAGGGAAGCATATGAGGTGAAAGTGGCTTGCTTTATTTTATTTTTTCTGAAGTTCCTGTTCAGCTCTTGTGCATTGTGTGTGTTCTTTCTCTTTCCATCACGGGGAGCCGACATATCTTTAATCAAGTTCCCAGGTTTACTTCAGGTGTATCTTTAGCAAATCAGCTGTAATGATTGCCTGGGTGCTTAATCCTTGCTCCAATAGTTTCTCTGTAAACAGAACAGTACATAAGTTTCCTAATTGCGTAAGCTTTCATTAGCCTTTATTATGGGAAATTTTCTTCACCCAATTTTTTTTTAGCTCCTTCCTTTTCTCTTTTTACTTAGTGAAGGACAGGCTGTTGCAAAGTACCTGAAAAAAATATACCAGCTCAATATTGCATCGTATTAAAAAATAAGGCTAGATATTTTGTCAACTTTCACATTCCATGGGCATGTGTGGTCTATTAGCAGCATCCCTATGCACCATAAAACATTTTTGAGGACTTTTTCCTAACCCCCACTTTTCCACATATGGCCGAAAGCTCTTTTCCCCATCTATGTATTTTTTATTTTGATTTATATAGTCACCCAGGGCCATGCATTTGTCACGTGTTGAACACATTCCCATGAAACGAGAGAGATGATAAAATATTTAGCCGTCTTTCTAATGTTCCAAGAAATGGAAGATGATAGATTAGCCCCTCGCAGGCTGTCGTTAGTTCACATCTGCAAACTGTCATTTGCGTTGTCAAAGTGCCAAGAGTAGAAATTCCTCTCATTTGCAGAAAAAAAATATCAGGGGTTCATAATAATTCCTTGGTTCCCTTTCCAGAGATCATATCAGACAGCTTAGGCAAGTGCCAGCCATGCATTTGGCACTCATGCTGCCAGCGAAGTTTCCTGGCATCAGCAGGCAGAGCTTTGATACAAAATGAGGAATAACAATTCATTGTCCTAAAAAATCACTTCCTGGGAGTATTGCATGCAGGTAGCCCTTGAGTTACGGCCATTTGTTTGATGACAGCGCAAAGTGAACCCTCGTAAAAAAATTATTTACCATCTCCCCTTGAAATTAGGACCGTCAAACTGCCCCTGCAGTTCAAGAATGCAATTCAGACACTTGGCAACGGGATCACATGATGCAACCTGGTTGCAGCATCATGCAGTTATCCGATTGTGATTTGCAACCGTCCTAGCTGATTTGCAACAAGCAGTGCTAATTAGGGAAGCTGGATTTGCTTAACAGCCATGGTGATTCACTTAATGACTATGGTAAAAAATGGTTGTAAAATTGAGTCTGGTCAGGTGGTAACTTGCTTTATTGACTTATGATGGAAATTCCAGTTTCAGTTGTGATTGTATGTTAAGGACTCCCTAGAGTAGCCAGAAAATGGTCTAGAAAGCTAGCTAGTGATCTTTTACGATTTTTTTCACTTTTGTGCCTTAGTCTTCAGTTGAGATTTTAGGACTTAGTTTGTCATTTTCTCTCCCCTTCCTCCTTTCCTTAAAATTAAAATACCAGATACATTTTGTTCAGAGGCAAGTTTCTTACTGTTGCCAAATTTGGGGATTCTTGCTTTAAAAAAAATGCTTCTTTTTCTTTCCTTTTTCTTTCTTTTCTAATGTTGGCAGCTCATCCCTCTTCCATAGGTCATCAGTTCCCTGTGTAGCTTCATGTTTAAAACGAGGAGGTGCAGATGACTTCTTAGTGTATTCCAGTTTTAGTGTATTTTTCTTAAGGTATGCCTTTGTGTTAAATATGAATGCCTTTAAACACATCCTGTATACACATGCACACACAATGTAGCCTTGTATAAATCCAACCAAACGCCATTAAAAGTCAATATTCTTTTGCTGGCTTAACTCCAAATTCTAGATAACCCATCCAAATGGGCTAATCCTGCCAATTCTTTTGAAAGCAACCGTAGAGATTTAAGTGAAGAGGCTTTAGGAATTTGAGGGAGGGAAAAGGGCCATCATTAATAGGTTGTCCTGTGCTGAGCTTCCAGGTGAAGATTTATGGAGGACAGCATTGTGGAAGAGATTGGCAACTAGAAGGTGAATTTTGGCCAGCGTAGTCTTTCTGGAAAAGGAGATATCATCCACTCCAGACAGCTGCTCCTTGTGAGGAGAATGCAGGAACTGAGGTTTTGGGGGTTGACTCATGAGTCAAGCAGCTGGGAGTTAAGGAATTTCAATCAAGCACACCTGTAATGCACCCTACACGAACACAGTGTTTGCAAAAGTCTCACTTTCGTAAACATTTCTGAATGTAATCAATTTACAGCTAAAGAGAGATTTTCTGAGTGGCAGGATAAGAACAATCCACTTGGTGAGTCAGCATTCTTATTAGATTTAAATGGGGGGGGGGGAAGGAGAGTCAGCTTCAAAGGTTTCAAGACTTTTAGCAAAAAATTAACAAAGATTGGATATAAGAAGGTTTAAAATGAATAAAGGGGATAGTAACTTTGAAAGATCAATTTTTGGTGAAAGTACTTTCAAACAAAGTGGAATCAAAACAGACGAGACCTTCACGGGAATGTCGTCTGTTTACTGTTTGCGGTTTTTACAAAACAAAGGATAAAAATAATGTAAGTCAGACTGGGATCCTGACTGTAACTATGGCGTGCCATTCAAAATGAAAGTATTAAGGACACAAGAAAACAAAACAAACAAACAAAAGGAAGAAATGTTCTGCCTTTTTACCCTTTCCCTTGTAATTGAGACATCTTTACAGTTTGTCCACCACGTGATGTTTGAAGTGGTATTTGCCATCTTCTCTGTACATAAGCTTTGCTATTTGCATGATGAGTTGTTGACACTATAGGGAGTGAGATCTGTTGGCTCCCCATTTTTCCTTTCTTTTACAGAAGTCACTCCTTTCCCAAGTGATCTCTGGTGTGGGGCAGGGGCTTCCCAGTAAAGCAGGAATGTAGGTCTCTGTTTACTGCCTAGATCTGATGACTAAACCTGCTAGTTTTGCCATCTATCAAAAAACAGACCTTACCCAATCCCAGAATAGGAGAGTGATGGGTGAATTTTTTTTTTCACTCGCAGGGAAATCTACCAATCATTGCTCCTTAAGTTGCCCCAGAGTAAACTTTCATGACAGCACCATTCAGTTGCTTCATTAGCAAGGCAGTACTACAGGATTGGCTGTGGGGACAGAACCACTTTGCACTGGTGTACTTTGCGTTGTCTCCTGGCTGGCGGATAACATGTTAAAACAGTTGCCTGTTGACTGTTTAAGGGTTTTGATTCCTAGTTATTCGCAATGAAAGCCACAAAATAACTCCCTATCTCCAATAAGTTGCTGAAATCAAGAAAGGCCAAAGCAGACCTTTATGCAGATATTGGAAACTTCTTAACAACACTCACTAGATTACTACTCCTATCCTGCCTGAAGGGTCTCAAGGAAAGTCCTTTTTGCAGTGGTTTTTTCCACCTCTGCTTGCTAGTTGATTCCCATCAATCCACTTACCATCTACCCAGATTTTCCCATTGGGGAAGCTTCCCAGTATTTAATACTTTTCTCCATGTAGGAAGATACTCGAAATAATTATTTCAGATATTCCACATGGAGTATGAACATGATCAAATATACACAAGTCACGTAAAGACTTCTAATGACCTAATTGATAATGAATGTTCTTGGAATTCCTTTGCTGGATGGACAGACATCTCCAAGTTAGGAAATAGCATCCTGAGAACTGAAATGTTGCACTTGCAATTTTTTTGAATATTGCCGATTTTTAATCTCATATTTTATGCTCACTGGACTTTCTGTGTCCAGCTGAGTTGCAGTATCAAAATGACCTTGAGTATGAGGTGGGACCTTGCTAGTACTTTAATAAAGCAGATTGTAAATTAAACTAAGAATTTATCAAAAATGCTGGAAGAAGGAAATGACAAATTACTTCCATGCTGCCAAGAAAACAGTGAAATTTGTGACATCTCCAGAAGATAAACTTGATTTGAGATTCTAATCTTTTTTGTAAACATGCTCCAGTTTCCCCAATATTAAAACAGCTGACAGATGGTTATACATAAAATATTGAAAGATATCCCAACACAAAGGCCTATCCCGCAGTAGATTTCTCAGTCTTTTAAGATGCCACAAGATTCTTGTTTTTTTTTTGTGGCAACAAACCTTTATTCCTACTCTTCTGTACACTATCTAGAATCCCATAGCTATTTTAAAGCAAACAATTGATATTTGGGAATGCTGGGATTTTACACAGAGCCTCATTGTTCAGGAGCAGGAAAACAAGCCACTGAAAATAGAAAGCTCCCCATTTGTGTTGCACATGAGTGGATTGACTCGGTCTGCTGTCTGTGATGAATGTCCGCAATCAACTATATGTGCGTTCTGCCCGTAAGGCATTGTCAGAAGCTTCAACTTGTGGGGTTGAAATGGAGTTGACAGGAACAAGCAAGACCATATTTGGTAGTCACTGCCCTGACCATCCGGTTTCCAGGCACAGAGTTAGGGGTCAGAATATCCTCTATAAAGCTCTCCAAGTTCCTTTCTTGTGTTAAATAAACTTACTTCCAATTCTCTATCAGAATTTCCCCTGACTGGTGTCCCGTGGAGGATGCAACATAGTCGATCCAGGAAAGGCTGATCGACAGAATTTCAAGTAGAGCTAACAGAGTCTTCTTAATGGCTTTGGTTTTGTGGGACACCCTCCCAAAAAATAGCCCACTTTTGCAGGATCTCAAAAGGGCTAAAACCATCCTTCTCTCTTCCTCTGTTAAAATAATTGTCTGGGTTGAACGTTTAACTGCATTATCAGATTGTGCTCCTTATTCTTGGCTTGTGCACTTCTTGCTGGAACGAAGCGGGTTTAATTAGCTATTTTAGATGTAGTTTAAGAAGAGCAGAGCGGTGTGGGATCTTTATTATTAATTCAGTGGATTGAAGAGTCTGTCGTGAACACTTGGTTATAAGGCTTCTTTGAAAACAACAGTCACTTGGGAAGCAATCATGGCTCTTTGCACAATATTTAATCACTAGGTTGAAAGCCAACAGAGGCGTGTTTTTTTAAAAAAAACCAGAGTCCTAACATTGCTTCCCAAAAATTAAAGCTCAATTTAATGGTAGCTTGGGTGTCAGTGGAGCTTTAAAAAAATCAATTCGGCAATTACTGGTACAACCTTTATCCTCAAATGCAATTTGTTGTGTCCCTCACAATCCATGAATATATATTACTAAATTAATTCCTCCTTTCTTGGACCCCTGCTGTTCAGAAATAATTGTTTCAATAATAGTTACGTTCTTGCAGCTGCATCTAAGTAGCAGATCAGATAATAGCTAGGTCACTCCTCTCCCCAGGCCATGGATTCTTGCCAAATATATTGTGTGTGCTATATCAACAACAGTCAATGTTTTCCTGTTCGGCTGTAGCTAAATTTTTCATGAACCCTGGGCAATTTGCCTAATGAAAACAGAGCTGTCTCACAAACTAGCTTGCAATGTTTGCATGCAAATCTCTTGCAAGGTCAGTGAGAAAGGAGAGATGAACAATTCACTTTGGATATTTTTTTTAAAAAAGTATTTGGGATTGAGAAGGTACGTGATGCTTAAATGGCGATAAGCTGGGCAGTGAGGCTGCTTTGAAGGGTTAAAATAATTTTACTGTGATGATGTGATTGCATCAGTTAAAATTGTGTATTTCCTTGAAAGCATAAAAGTCAAGGAGAGGCACTTCCAAACTGAGCAAAATACAATTGCATACAATTAAAGTTATGAAAAAGTGCTTGTAGATTTCTGATGAATTCAGAATAAGTAAGTCTATTGCTTACATCTTTAAAATCCTTTGCAGCTGACTACATTCCTTGGCTTTTGGGTAAAGGACCAATATCTTGCTGTTTCAGTTGTGCATAACAAATAGAGAAACATTTATATTGTAGCTCTCAAATCATGCATGCACTTTACGGACCATTGAAGACAGTGGGATTCCATTTCTAAATATCATAACATCAGCTCAAGATTATTTAATTCTAAACATGTGCATATATCTTTTAAAGCTATTCTATGTAAGGAACATATAAGGAAACAACATTTTTCCCCAGGACAAATTTATGAACTCTCTCAGGACTTTTTGCATTATACTTTTTGAGTCATAGCAAAATGTGACTTGTATTTTCCATTCCTTTCCTGCCCGATTGATGAAGCTTTCACAAGCGAGTATGTAGCAGCTTGTGAATAACTGTACTAAGAAGGAAACTGGAAACAGATCTTTCCTAATTGTATAGAAAAGACTGTGTGCATTTGTGTTTGTGTGTCTCTGTGAGTGTTTGTATTACTAGCTTAGGAAATAATTTACATATCTCTATATATAGTAGTGCTAAATGTTGCAGGCAGGTAGACGTTTGTTCAAAAGATTATACATATTAAAACATTTCTACTAACACCTCAAGAGAGTGCATGTGAGTGTAGATGTTAAATAATATTTACTGCTTCCATCTCATCAGAATTTGAGTCCAAAGGAAGGTATAGACACCCCTCATTTTATATCCTAATTTTGAGGTTACACAATCTATCAATACACATGATACATGGGAAACCTTACACGTGATGATGCCAAAATAATGTAATGTGCAGTGGACATCATAATGTAAGTTATGTTTGTTTGTACTTTTATTGTCACATGGAACACAAGTACACAAAGGATAGAATTGCATTCTTTCCTGTTCAGCATGTTCCATTTCCCATTTTATGTATTAAAATGTCATCTAAAGATATAAACCTCAAAAATCGCTCATTCACTCACTCATTCACTGACTGAGTCTGACTCAATACCATATCTCCAAAACCATTAAAGATACAAACCTGAAATTTGGTAAATCTGTTAATCTTGGCATATAGGTGCTCACTAAGAAAGGATTTTCAAAATATTAACTTTTAAGCAATTTATTTCAGATTTATTACCATATTTAAATTCAGGATGGGTAGAGAGTTGTGATTGGACAAGATATCCTACACTATTTGTTTTCTTTCTCCTGATTGGGGGGCTTTCGCAGCCTGTTGTTTGATTTGGATTTTCCAGTTCAGATCACCATTAGCAGCCATTGGCAGCAGCAGAAACATGGTAGGCTGCTTTTCTTACTTTTAAACCTAACCCTCCCAGTCCTATCCCCTCAAGACCCCACACGCCCTGTTTGCCTCCCACAAGCGAACCAGTCCACGCACTCTGCTTGTTTCCCCCAAGCATTGATCCGGCATGTTGGACTCACCTACGTGCCGATATGCCACGCCCACGTGCCGATCCCGAACGGGTGGCCTCTCTCACAAGGCAATGCGGCCCTCCACGCCTCCCTTTGGGCGGCGATTGCTAAATCAGCTGGTCGGCAGTGTTATTGGGGATCCTACACAGTGCGTAGGTTTTTGTCCGGAACAGCCTTTTCCTGCCGGAAAAAAACTTTCCCACTGTGGAGGACCGCCAATAACACCACAGCCCAACTGATTTAGCAATCACGGCCCCGGGGGAAGTGAAGAGGGCCGTATTACCGCTGATGTCCATACAGCACGGGTACAAAAAGCTAGTTATAGATAATGAAAATAATACAGTGGCATACAGACCAAATCTTCTGAATATCAATCCCCGTATTTCATGTTTATAATAAACATCATAATCTTAATACAATATAATCTTATTTGGGTTATCTTCTCTGGGTCTGCCTCAGTGTTGAAAATGTCTCTGAGGATTTCTTAAATATCCTTATTGTATCAATTCTCTCTCTAATAAAGATGTGGTCTTCAGATAAGAAAGACCACTAACATTTATTTCCTCACAGTTTAAATAAGGCCACACACAACCTTTTTCTACCAGTGTGCAATCAAGCACTATGCTACAATCAATAAATGAAAAATTAGATTGAATTGCTATCTCTTTCTAGTGTGTTCAATATTCAGATACACTCCTATGCATGATTAATCAAAAGCCAGTACCACTGTTATAGTCCATTGTGTACATTCATTATTCTTAGGGTTTGAGTCTTAGGCTTTACTGTTATAACTTAAGGCTCCGATGGAACTGTAATATCAATTATATCCTTAATAATATCCATGCACTTGTTCCTAGACTAGCTGAACAATGTCATCCTTTAAAGTAGGACATTATCAGCAAATTGAATAAGTACATCCCCTCACCCCAATCCTTCATGCTGAGTAGCTGAGGGTTTTTAAATCATTCTCCGTCAACTTTACTCATTCTCCAAAAGGGAACAGTGAAATATGTGTATGAATACCACCACCCTATTCCCTTTTGAGACAAACTATGTTATTCCAAGTAGAAAAAGGGAGAAATAACAACCCAGAAAATCTTAAATGCATATGAAAAAGAAATGCAGGTAAGTCCTCCAGGGACGACTGCTTGTTCAGTGACTGTTCAAATTATACTACATTGAATGAGGGGGACTTCAGACCTGTCCCCAAAGTTCTGGCAGTTGCACCATCCCTACGATCATATGATCATGATTCTGGTAATTGGCAACCAGGTCTCACTTTAGTGGTTGCAGCATCCCACAGTCAAGTGATCGCCATATGTAACCTTCTCTATCGGTTTCCCACAAGCAAAGTTAGTTGTGAATCTGTCAGGGCCTCTATGTTGCTCCAATTCCTGATGCTTTTTCTCCAGTGGATCCCCTGGGTAAGCAGGCAGTTGCTGAGTTGCACCAAGCTGCAGCACGCGCACCCTCCATGTTCCAGCTGCACTGCAGCAATTCCCTGCCTGCAGGCTTCCTAAGGGAAACTTTTCATGATAGAGAGTTGCAGCTTCTTACTGGCTTCCTGGTTGGTTCTGCTTGTTGGAAGCTTCTTGAGAAGGAAGTCGCAAATCTCAATCAGATGAGATTCTTGCTTGTGATCCTTGCTTTACAATGGGAACAGGAACTGCTGAGAGACTGCAGTCACTAAGTGGTGTGGTCACATGATATTGCACTCTAGGTCCACATTGCTTAGCAACAGAAACTCCGGTCCCAATTGCTGTCATTAAATGAGGACTCCCTGTATAACAACTAGTTTATACTCACCCTATTTATTCAGTTCCTTTCTGTTCTTGCAAACTGCCGTAGTTTGGGCTTGCACCAAATCCATACATTGCTTTATAGATTGCCCTTTGTTCTTTACCTTTTGAGGATTGTATTTATTTGGCCATGATTTTCTCTAGCTTCACTTTCCACCCACACACCCATTCTTTCCTGTTTATTTTGTAACTTAATCTTTAGTCATTCAACTTGAAACTGGACATTAATTTGAATAAACAAGATTAAATTGCTGTTTATTGTATGGGGTGGCTTAGCCAATAGTTATTCCTTTCCATTCTTGAAGCTTATTTCAACAAGAATTGCATATGATTTACATACTATTCCTTTGTTTGAATTTTCATGAAGTTTTCCATATGTTGTTTGACCTTTAGAAATAGTTGTTTTTAGTTATCTGTGTTCTTCTTGCTGCAACTGAAAAAAGTAGGAACAAAAAAACAATTTTATAAATAGCTCTTCCTGTATATAAATAGCTCTTCCTCCTTGTCTTATTGACTGTTTTAATTATGATTCCAAAGTACAGAAAAGATTTGTAAGGAAATACCTTGGGGTTTATGCCATGAATTCATATGCCATAACAAGTTAAATTTTAGTTTCTTTTTCACTTATTTCTCCACCTCGGGGGACAGCTACTTCATCCATTCATTTAGAGGGTGAAGATGGATTGCATCTTACTGCACAGACCTGAAGCCATAGAAAACACTACACTCCTTTTTTCTTTTTTTTTTAATGACCCTGTAATCACTTAATTTGGGGTGAAGTCGGGGCGATTGAATGGAACTGAGCATTTACTGGCCGGATGCCCTTCCTGATACCTACATGGAGTTCGCAGCAGACAATTACTCATTGTGCCGAGAGAGAGAAATATCTGCCGCTACCTAGGATCAAACTCACAACCTCCTGATTGTGAGGTGAAAGCTAAACCTCTAGGCCACTGCGCCATTCTGCTCTCCTCCTAAATGTTTACAAATAATTTAAAATAAGTGTACTGCCAAAGTGAGGTTTTCTACAGGTAGTCCTAGATTTATAACATTTGTTCTGTAGCCCTTTGAACATAAATACATGCCAGTTGTCAAGCGTCTGAATTTTGACCATGTGACCACATGGTTTGGAGTGATCACACAGAGGTCAGTCTTAGAAATTTTTCATTTTAAAACATTATTCCAGTGCAGCTGATGTAAGGAAAACAATTTTCTGCTGGGCTGTGATGTAAAGCTGAAATAAATGCAAAATAACCCCACAAAATGCTTGAAAGGAACAACTGGAGATAATCTGTCTGAATAGGTTTATTGATTTGATGTTAAATACATCATGTTTACTGATGGATGTGTCTAAGGAATAGCTTCCAAGTGCATAAATTAAGGCACCCAATACATTTAGATTTAGATTGTGAAGGAGTTCCATTTTCATTCAGTTCTGCTTTAATTGTGTGTGTGAGGGGAATACTTTTTAAAGATACATGTACGTGTATTCTTAGATGCAAACACTAATTTATCAAGAAACCAAGAATCATAAATGCATGCATCGATGGTGGGCCAGCAAAAATAATGATACAATTGGTAGGATAACATCTTCCCTTAGAATCCTGACAGGGATTCCTTTTCAACATTGGTCTTTTGTGTGGGAGAAAATCAGAGCAGTTCCAGCAGATAGCAGCACTAGGTTGAGCCTGTCTAGCCTAAGAAGCAAGATAGAAGCTGGGTCATACGTGATGGGAGGTTTTCAGAAGACCCCAGAGTTGCAAGCTGGACTTATAAAATATGTTCTGGAAGAAGGCAGCCGTGAACCATTTCATATTGTTGTCAGGAAAACTAAATAGATGTGCCCATAAATAACATCGCCTTGAACTGAATTAAACCTGATGGAAACT
The DNA here is from genome assembly GCA_032468095.1 of Pareas carinatus. Lineage (NCBI taxonomy): Eukaryota > Metazoa > Chordata > Lepidosauria > Squamata > Pareidae > Pareas > Pareas carinatus. Next base: position 60,460 of record JANHFO010008762.1, on the reverse strand, counting down.
TTTTAAGAGCAGCAGTTGAGTAAGTTTTCCTTTGTTCTGACACAAGTTTCCCCCATTTTCTCTCCTTGCTCTCAATATAGTGATTGATGCTGTTAACTCAAATGCTTTAATCTTTTTATAAAGTCCAGAGATGGAAATTATATTTGAATTTTTGTTTCTTCAGTAGAGCAGGGGTCCCTAGTCCCTGGGCTGTGGCCCCCTTGAGCCGTTTGGAATCAGGCTGCAGAAGTGGTAGCCGAATGTGTGCCATGCATGCCCACTTGTGCGAGCAATGGCCAAGCGCGTACCCACTGATTCATGCTAATGGAGCTGCACGCACAAGCGCGCCCTCCTCTTCCTCTTCTGCTGCCAGACCATAAAGACAGAAAGGGTGGGGAACTCTGCAGTAGAGAAAAAGTCAGCCCACTCAGCACTCCATTCTTTTCTCAAGGGTTCACCAATTGTGGACCCAGAGGCAGGGAGAAATGAAGTCTCACTACCAATCTTCATTCATGCCGTTCCTTGATTATAATCTGGCTAAAAAATGTGTTGCTTTTTTTCACCTGTAGGCTTATTGATTGGTTCTGGGTGTGCTCTCTATCCTCTTGGCTGGGACAGTGAAGAAGTCAGACAAGCCTGTGGCAACCTTTCTGACCAGTTTGAACTAGGTGAGTACTCCCTAACCCTGTGGAAGATGGCCTTAAATGAAATGGATTCACAAATGCTCAGGGTTCACAAAACAAAACCAGAAAGAGAAAAAAAAAGTTAAGAAAGAAAGAAGTTAAGGGGGGGGGATATATTTCTTAAGAAATGAAACAGCTGCCCAGCCAAAATCTACACCTATGACTAAAGTAAAGCTACTCAGAGGCTCAGGCCTATGTGCTAGTTTAACTGTGGTTTGGTCTTGGCTGTTTGCATGACATACCAAGATATACCGTATTTTTCGCACCATAAGATGCGCTCCCCCCCAAAAAAAAGGGGGGGAAGTGTCTGCGTCTTATGGAGCGGATACTCCCAAAAAGCATGGGAGATCACTCCGCGGGGTGCTACAAAGTCCGGAACAAAGTCC
>JANHFO010008762.1:0-10179 GCA_032468095.1 Pareas carinatus | reverse complement strand
ATGCAATGTTTCAACTTTGTCCCTCGGCTCGCACTACAAGCCAAAACCGTTAGATACAAGGACAGTTTTTTCCCCCAGGCTATCACTCTGCTTAACAACTTACTTCTACAAGACTGTTAATCTACCTAGTAGGGCTGTAACACTACTATCTTTCTCATCCTTCCTATTACCTAATCTCTTACTTGTACGACTATTAACTTGTTGCTTGTATCCTTCAATCTATAGTAGTTGTGTTGTTTAGCATGCAGGTAAATATGTATAGTATTTATCCTAATATGACTTGTAGATTGCTTATTTAGAATTCTACGACTGTTCTATGCCTATCACAATAATGTATTTTATGAATGTATCTTATGAATGTGTTTTATGACATGATGACATGATGCATTTTATGACATGATGACATGATGAATGTATTTTATGAGTATGATCATAATTTATCATTTGTAGCTTATATGTTCATTGAGAACATATGCACTGGAGACAAATTCCTTGTGTTTACAATCACATGGCCAACAAAGAATTCTATTGTATTCTATGTAATACATCCCAGGAAATATATTTCAGAATCGGAATCAGAATTCGTTTGCCAAGTGTGTCTGAACACACAAGGAATTTGCCTCCGGTGTACATGCTCTATGCCTACATACATACAATAAACAAACTGTGATTACAATTATAAGATGCATTCATAAGTAATAATTAGGCAAATAATTAACCAAAACTATTTGAACTCTGGCTCTAATCACCTTCCTTTCTCAAGCAAGGGTCAAGGTCATACAGCAATTTGGATAGTTTCACAGGCAATAGGATTAAATAATAAATAGGCTACCCTGTTATGTGAACACAGACAAAGTCAGGAAATCAGTCGCCCCCATTCTTATTACCTTGAGTCTGCTGGCGCAGTTGATGGCAATAACCATATTGGTGGCCTAATAACAGTGCAATTCGCATAAATGAAGTCGGACACCAGCATGTTATAACATCAATCACATAACTGTTATTTTCCTTTTCTAATAGAATTTCATAACACAGGTAGGAACATGGCAATATTTATGATGGGAGAGTATGAAGCAAAGATTTAGTTGACAGGAAAGAGTTACAGTGGAAAAAGTGACTTTTCAGAATGTGGTACGTGATAAAGTTACATGTTTTGGCAACAGTGGAAAAGGCAAAGCAGAAAAGGAAAAAACTGAAAATAAAGCCAAGGCAAAGACTGTGAGCTACTCAGCAGAGTAGGGTTATTGATGTATACCTTAAGAGCAATCATGGAAAGAGTTGACAGGCGGTGAAGGATTTGGATAGCACAGCTAAGAAATCTTGAGCAAAGACAAATGTGAGACAAGGAAGTAGATATTCTCTTCTCAGCCTGATTCCCTCTAGCTTTTCTGGATATTGCTCAAGGTTCCCCAGTCAATGTTGATGGTGACTGGATTGAAATCTATCTTAGAGGCAATAGGAATAGAATGGAGCTGCCATTTTAAGGTAAACAATTAATTAAAACAGTGGTTGGTCTGTTCTCATGGAGGGCCATGAGAGAAGTGAGGATCAGACCTTTGTATGCTCCGTGAATTCATTATATGCTGCATGTGGCAGGCATACAACTTTCTCTGGCCTGAGGGCCATGACTAGACTACATTCCTCAAATTAAGGGGCAGGGCTGGAACAAAACCAGTATGTTATCATTTTTATTTTATTCACATTTAAAACTAATTAAATATAGTTCTTCAATCAAATTTAAAATGATGTAGCAATGTTTGGAGGTTACACCCATGAGCTGGGTCTCATGCAGCTCTGGGATTTCAGGTTGTGTACGTATGGATGAATGCCCTGGGCCTGTTGCTATTTCCACCTCAGACAGTGAAATGTCTTGGGCCAAAACTGGATCTAAGAGAAAGGAGGGCACAGGATACAGATTTCTGAGAACAGAAAGAAGGTATGTCTGTGGCAAAATTCTGTTAGGAGCACTTATTGTTGGATAGTTATGGAGAGTGTAGAGTGCAAATGTAGGTGTCAAGATGAACAACTAAGTGTAGTTAAGGAAAAGGAGCAGACAGCATACTCTGAAAAGCATACGTGTCAGAATAGATTTGAACTCAGACAGTTCTAAAAGCATAGTTTAAGAGACAGGACAATTCTGCATGATAAACTTAAGTTGCTTGCCTCCTGTGCAATAAAGTGAGTGTTCGAAATCATACTCTGGATTTTAAACTTTGGCACTGATCTGGACTAGGGACTTGGTCTGAACGTGGTCTATCACTCCACAGCTCCTGACTGGTAGATTCCTCTGCATTTACCTTGTCACCCACATATTAGGAAAGCAAAGACCATTCTCTTTCCCTTGCAGTGCTAAGTCTCTAAGGACATACAGTTTCTGTATGGTCAAACAATATGGAAGCACAGATTTCAAAGGGATCTTAGAGATTTTGTAGTTCATCTTTCTGCTCAGGGCAGAAGATGGCTTGCTCACAATGACCATTCCTCAGTCAGCCAACATGGCTGGATCGTGCCAGGTTGAGAAAACTGCATTAGTACAGTTATACCTTCTCGGCAGGCTAATAAGATGCAGCAGTGAAGACATTAGTGGAACTGGAGATACCCAGATTCAAATTTTGTATCACCATGGTGTATACTTTCTCTGAAGTACGGTATATCATTGATAGCTCAATCTATCTCACAGAGTGAGTCTTTTGAGAATAAAGTGAGGGGGAAAGTTCACATATACCATTTATGTTCATAGAAGAAATTTCACATAAAACATATACAGTGAAATAGTTATTCAGTGTGTGGCTATGATCAATTCAAACCAAAGAAACTTTGTGTATCAACAGCTAAGTCACTGAACAGCAATTTCTAAACATCTAGTAAATCAGTGAGGAATATATTGCAAGGGCTGTGTCTTTACATAAGGCCACAGTTATATTTATGGATAAATAAATAAAAGCTTCTCTAATATACATTTTAATATATATATGAAAACCTACGAAAACAAATATATATATTACACTCACCTCTGTTGGAAAGCAATCCAAATTATTATATGACAAGTTTAGGTACAACAAAAAATCAGACAAAGGCAAGAGGTCAGGAAGCTGAGAAAGAAAATATGCCTAAAGATTATCAAGCAAAAAGAAAAAATCAAATTAATGTTCATTTTAAAAAAGAATAGGGAAGTTGGTTTTGTAGCTAAAGTAAGACTGAAACTCACAGGGTCACAATTTCTAATCTGGTACCTTAACCGCTATATCAAACTGGCTTTGTAGTAGATTTTAGCAACAGATTCATTTGTTTGTTCATTCATATGGCACTGATAGATAAGCATCTCCTATGTTTTTTTTTCATTTTGCGATTCTGATTTTTAAAGCAGGATGTATCTTACCTCCTATTCTATTATCTGCTAATTTTAGCCACTCCTGTAGCTAAATGTATGGGAGAGCTGGAATTATAACAGCACCACATTTTTTGTTTAACAGTCCCTTGATATTATAGTATTCTAAACAATAAAATGGTTAGTGGAGAAAAATGAGTTAATCATTTCCTCTCACCCCTAAAATTAATAACCCAGACACTACTACTAATAGGACTATGTGTGGCACACATATATGAGAGAAAGAGAAAGATACAAACCTAATCTGTAAACTCATGTATTATTTATACAAATACAATTTTCCATATCTCTCTGCTATCATCTAATGATCCTTTGACTTTTTGCAGTACAGATATAACCAAAAACCTACCATCATAGTTTCATGCTAACCTGTTTCCTTGAAAATAAGACCTACCCTGAAAATAAGCCCTAGCATGATTGTTCAGTCTAATTGTAAATATAAGCCCTCCCCCCAAAATAGGCCCTAGTTAAGATCATCAGCCAGACGGATGCATTACTGGAAGTACGTACATTGCAGTTGGAGACAGAGCAACAAAAATAAGCCCTACCCCCAAAATAAGCCCTAGTACGTATTTTGGAGCAAAAATTAATATAAGACCTGGTTTTATTTTTGGGGAAACACGGTGTATATAAATCGAGCCTGTAGGAGCATGGATCCACGAAGCGGGAGTCAGGCTGAGTGCAACAAGGTCTTTATTGTTTTTAACAGAAACTCGAACCGGCGCGGCAAAAGCCCGCGCTCGCTACTTTTATATTTGGCGCCATAGCTGGGTGCTGGCCAATCACCTTAGACCACTCCGTGACCATATATGGCAACCTCCCCGATGGGAGGGGGAGGAGTCGACCGGCGTCGGCTCCGGCACGTCCCGGGGTTTCCAGGATCCAACAATGATCATTTTCCTACAATGGTAAGATTTCCTGCTTCTATGATGCTTTTTTTTAAAGAGCAAAGCAAGATATCTATTCAGACATCAATTCTCAAGAGCCCCTACCAGCAAGATTAGCGGCAATTAACTGTTAGCACTGATCCAACAAAATAAAGGAGAATATTTGTAGGTCAGGGTTGAAATGAGGGGTTCTTGGTGCGCTGAGCTTGCTTGTTTTCTTGCAGATGTTTCATTACCCAAACTAAATAACCTCATCAGTGCTAGTAAGGAGTGGGGTTTACTTTTAATTTATATTCTAGCAATTTGCCCTCTCAGTGTTTGTAGGGGCGGTCTTAGAAGTTCTTTAGTTGCGCTGTTTATGGTTTGGCAGTTCCTTGATTGGGATGTTGTTTACTAGATAGTTCCTCTGATGTTAATCTTGGACTTAATCTATGCTCATCTGAGTATTGATTATTGGTGGAGAGCTTTGGTCTTTTTGTTCCCTTTTTGACTTTTGGCTGATTTTTGATTGGGGGAAAAAAGGGAGGGGGAGATCTAAACACCTCTCCACCAGCAATGATGATGTTACATATTTTGCGTAATGGAATGTCTGCAAGAAAATAACCAAGCTCAGAGAGCACCAAGGACCCCTCACTCCCCTCAATGATACAACAGGTAAGGTTACCAGGCTTTAACTTATACAAACAAGTGAAATTTTACTACAATACAGAATTAGCATGAAAAAGAGATATACTTTTTGAGGCAACTATAAACGGTTATGGATATATATTAGAACTGTGGTCGCCAACCTATTGGCCGAGGATTACTGATAGTGGCAATATCTGGGTGGGCCGCAGGACCTGGAGGCAGCTGAGAGCAGCCTCCCTATCCCCCCCCATCACCACCCCCTCCCACCCAGCTTTCTATCCCAGAACATCCCTGTTCCAGCCACACTGGGAAAAGTCGACCAGTCCGGGGGGCGAAGAGCAGTGCCTATCCATCCCAGCCAAGCTGAGGAGGAGGAGGAGGAGGAGGCAGACAATGGCGGCAGAAGTCTCACCTGGCCTCCTCTGCACTCCTCTCGCCCCAGCGGGTCTGGGAACCATGCAGGTGTCCAAGGCAGGCTTCACGTGATTTCCTCTCCCGCCCAAGCTGGAGTCATCGCCAGCATTGAAGCAACCTGGTCGGCTTCCCCCATGCCCAAGTCGGAGTTGCCTGCTACCAACACATGGAGTGCCCCAGTCGGACTGCTCAAGAAAGATGCGTAGAGTTGTGGGCTGTGGGTGAGTTGTGGGCTGTGTCTGTCATTCTGTGTGTGTGTGTGTGTGTGTGTGTGTGTGTGTGTCTGTCTCTCACTCTCTTTCTCTCCCTCTCCCTCTCTCATTCTCTCTTTCCCTCTCTCATTCTCTCTCTGTCTCTTTCTCATTCTCTCTCATTCTCTTTCTCTATGTCTCTCATTTTCTCTCATTCTCTCTTTCTGTCTCTCATTCTATCTCAAGCAGGAACAAATATTACACTAAAATGTGTAATACTTAAATAGGCTTCAATAAGCTTCAACTTTAATAATTTTACTACAATTAAACAGCCTTTAAAGATTTTGTTATGATTAAATAAGCATTTATGATTTTGTTATATTTAAATAAGCTTTTTTAATTTTGTTATTATGAAATAGGTGCCTTTTATATTATTAAAATGGAAGTTCTCTGATCATTATTTTACAAATGTATGTACTTTTTAAAAAATTCATATTGGTGGGCCTCGGGATTTCAAATTATGAATTTGGTGGTCCCTGAGATCCAAAAGGTTGGTAACCACTGCTTTATAACATGATGACATGATGAATGTACTTATGATTCTGAATTGTATTCATGATTAAGCTCGCGGTTTCGATTGCAGCTTATATGTACCTGACAAGATGAATGTACTTTATGACTATGAATGTATCTTATGATTATATATACAAATGATTACATTTTTATATATGATTATGCTTATATATACAAATAATTATGAATGTATCTTTGATTGTAATCACAGTTTGTTTATTCTATATATGTAGTTTTTGAACATGTACATCGGAGACAAATTCCTTGTGTGCCCTGACACCCTTGGAAAAATAAATTCTGATTCTGAATGTTTGGGGAGCTCTCTGGGAGGCCCACAGTGGGCTTTATGTGGGCCAAGGAGGCACTGGAAGCCCTGCATGTGGACTGGGGGGCACTGGAAAGTTTGAGGAACTCTTTAGGAGGCCCACAGTGGACTGCATGTGGGCTGGGGGAGGTGCTAGAAGGCCTGCGTTATGTGGGGGCCATAGGGGTGTTGCTGGGGGTGCAGGGGGGCACCAATGGCCATGGGGGGCACTGATGGTTGTGGGATGGAAGTTGGTAAGGTGACCTGTGACAACCACGGCAGCAGTGGCCCACAATGAAATTGAGTTTGACACCCCTTCTTTAGTGTCACATAATTTTTTTATTTAATTCTTGGTTTTTTTCCTTGCCAGTTGAATCTTGATATATCTCTTTCAGTCATTGTTAAGAGAGTATGTACAAAGTCAAAATATGTATTGTTTGGAACAGAAAGAATATAGCAAAACATATTCCCCTATGCTTGAATATGTGTTTCCATTCATTATTTTCACAATGTTCAAAGCTAGTCACTATCCAATGCTTTATTGGTAAAGCCAAGCATGGGAACTTGTGATGATATCAGTGCTGCATGAAATACTCATTGGATCACATGGAACAAGTCATCACCTTTCATCTTATGGGATATTGTAAGATTGCGGAAGATTCTCTTTGTGGCATTGGAGAAAAATGGTATAAAATAATTTATAAAATTGATAAATTCCCTAAGTACCTAAACACTAGATAGAACTGGACACTATCTAAAACTATGCATGGAATGAAAAGGCCAACCAAAATGAAAGTACCTGATTAGAAGCTTGAAGAAAGCTTACAAAGAGTAAGCCTTTTAGTTAGCAATGCATCCATGAATTAAAAAAGGAAAAAAAATCATTAATGAGGAAGTCTGGAATATTTTTGACTACAGGAGCTGTTTACAACAAATCAATTACTGGAGTTTGGGTAATGAATGAATTACATTGCTTATGCACGATTTCTGTTGTGTGCTTTAATTAGCTTTGGCTTTAAATGAGCTATACAGCAAACTTCTTTTAAAATTTTATTAGGCACTAAAAGATTTTGGAGTTTAATTATTAAACAAAATGACTTGGGTACCTATAATGCATTGTTACTGACAGACTTTAACAAGCTGTTGCTGTTTTCCCATCTCTGCCTGTTTCATGGGGAAAGATACCAGCCCCTTCCCAAACATCTGACTGAAGCTTAGGAAAGCTAGGAACAGCTGCTTTTTAGGTGATTTTGAATTTTCGATTACCATGCAAAGGATTTAAAGCAAAATACACCATATTTCAGCTTTGAGAACAATAGAAAGGTGCTGTGTCAGTTAACTGACTTGCATAAAATTAAAGCAGAATATTAATTTGAAATGAGGTGATCTTAAAAGTGGACAGGGAATATCCAGGAAGCCATAAATTATTAATTGGGCAGAAATTCACATAAAGCCCATGGAATTCAGAATAAAAAGTGAGAAGCAACCATTCAATACAATCTCAATAAGGGTGCAAAATAAGGGTGTCAATAAGGGACAATCTCAATAAGGGTGCAGAATTAAAATATATACTCAAAGTAATGTCATCTGCTTTATGAAAATAAAAGGATTCTGTAAACTACATTACATTTAACATTTGCATTTTACATTTTCTTATAGTTGTAGTGGGTTATCTCAATCAAAATATATCATCCTTTAAGAGATAGTTAAAGAATCTAATGATATTTTACATAATGAATATTCTACACAATTAGAGCTCATTTTTTTCAAGAAAAAAATATCCTAAAAATTAAATATTAAGTTGGAATGTTATCATCTTCCTTTTTTGTTAGCAATAGTTTCATGCAAAATTGCATTTTGGCTAGCTTTTAATCATTAATTTTTTTTGAAACTAGGCTTTAATCACAATTTATAATAGAAAAATTTGATAAAATGAAATGAAATCTTTATTATCATAGTACAACATGTGTACAATGAGATTGGCTGAGCCTCCCTTCGTGCATTCCCCCCCACAAACACATGCAGACACCACAACCACCAAAATAGAACAATTTGATAGGTGCAGTTATCATATAAAACTGAAAATATTCTGTTCTACTCAATACTTGAAATAAAAAGTATGAACAGTATTTTTCTTTCTTGCTTCCTTGCTTGCTTTTCTTGTTATTTCTTTCTCTTTCATTTTATTTTTTCTAAAAAAAACTCGATAAAACTGGTGATGTCATTATTATAATCAACCATCTGTTTGAATCATCAGTTGTTTGCAATGTTATTATAGAATATATTATTATTCAACTTGTCCTCAGAACAATCAACAGGGTTCTTGGTGATTTACAACTTTATATAATTGAATAGCTGGACTAACTTACTGAATATTAATGACTCAATACATTGGCATCTGAGCCCACTTCTCTTTTTACAGTTAAGTAGCAAACTTTAGAAACAGGTCCTTTCTGTCACAATAATTTCTGTTGTGAAATATCTCATAGCTATTTAGTAGTAATGATTTGTTGGCACCTGTATTCTCAGTGGCAATTAACTTCAATCACATTTCTATGAGTTAAACCTAGGGTAAAACAGAAACTATTATTCATACCAGCTAGTGGGTTTCAAATGCAATTTCTGTTTTTACAATTTCTACAAGGAGATATTAAAAATGATGCATTGCATAGAATTTGGCACTGCAGCAGGCATTGTATGTTTACTTATGTTGAAGACTGGGGTGAAGAAACAGAACCAAGGGATGCCTTACGGGCATTTATTCCTTTTCTTTTTGCAATAGCCACAACAACAACAAAATTTGAATTTTAGATCTACATTTTTGAGTGAGAGACAAAGAAACCTGTACAAGGTAGCTGATCAAAAGTAGGAATAGAAGCGAAATCAAGAAAATACCAGACTCCTAAAAGATTTTTAAAAAGTAGAGAAAGCAATTTCATCTTTTCCACCTTGTTTTTCAGTTATATTGTATTTATTGAAAGAAATTATTGGTGTTGTTACAAAATAATTGTTCTTAGAAAATAAAAGGAACAAGACAAAAGAACCTTCCAGATGTTGATAAAGATTGTGTATTTTCTTCTTAAACTACTGACTGCAATTCACTTTTATTTCCATGCCTTCTTCATGGATGATCTGGCAAGTAGACAAAATAGCATTATAGAAGTGTTGCTGCTTTAAATAACCACTTTAAGTATCTTATTTCAGATTTTCATTTTCATTAGCTACACATTATAAAAAGTAAAATATTTACATAGGTCTGCAAATAGCACAACAGCATGGGATATTTTTTTTAAGTTACTTAGCTTCTTTGGGATAGCCAAATATTATTGGGTATTTTCATATTCTAAGCAAGTTAACTCTACAACGCCCTAGAGACTATTTTTAAAAATGAGTGATTGTCTTCACTTTTCCCAGTTTGAAATGGTGAGAGCTGGCCTTTTTTTTATTTTTTTGCACAGGGCAACAAAATCTCACTTCCCACTTCACATCATTAGGAAAGAGAAAAGGAGAGAAAAACTTTGCGTGTTTTCTCTCTGACTGACAGAAAGGGAACTAAACAGCCATTTGGCAATCTGTTCCCTGCTCCTTTCCTCTGGAGTAGATGTAACTGCCAAGGTTCTGGCTAGCATTACTCCTACAGATGTGAAGCTCTGGAGCTGCAAAGAAAAATGGACATGTGTGCTTCAAAGGGGAGACAGCACTACAACATTTCAAAAAGAAACTAATGGAATAAGTGATAGGGTGTAGAACAAACTATTGACGTTATACTAAACAAGTTATCCAAAAGAGTAATGG
>JANHFO010008755.1:11395-27323 GCA_032468095.1 Pareas carinatus | reverse complement strand
TCTGGGAGTTGAAGTCCACAAGCCTTAAAGGGACCAAGGTTGGAGACCTCTGCACATTTAATGACTGTGATACAAACATCCATAACATGTACTATATTTTACACACAAAAATAATAAAAAATGGGTAAATTTCACTATGTTCCTCAAAACCAGCTTGCAAACAAATTTGTCTAATTTATAAAGTTCTTTATAATCTTTATAAAACTTTATAAAGATATATAATTTATTTCAAAGATGAAGGACATAATAGATATGTGGTTAAAATGGTAATTCACGACAAGAGGTAAATGCAATTTAAACTACATTTCCTCTGCCCTTTTGGTTTGAAGTTCAGGAGGAAATATGGGAATATTAGATGAACATAAAAATAGCATGTTCATTTTCCCGGTAACTGTGGCAGAAGAGTAATGAAATTACAGAGAATTAAGTAGAATAACTGCATGTATCTTAACCATTCCTCTTGCTCTGAAAGGAATGAAAGAATTGCTAATGAGTTGCCAAGTTTAATTCAACATGCATCCTAGCCAAAAAAAAAGTGCCAGCTGCAAAGATCTCATGCAAAATGTGCAATGCAGGAAGGATTAGCAGTGCCAAGTAGCATTTTCTAAGGGGACAAAGGGGAATAATTACAAATCTACATTTTTAAAGTGAAGATTTTCAACACAAGTGATTTATGAAACAATAGATAAAACCATAAATATTCACTTAACTTTCTATTTAAGTATTTTAAGCTTATAAAAAAATTTTTTAAGAAGAGTTCAGTCTATTTATAAGAACAAGTAGCTGTATAGCTGACAGACAAAAAGAGCACTATATTCAGTGCGGCTCACCGTTTCATAGAATTGTGCCTGCTGTTCCAGGTATAAACGCATCACAGTATTGTAATCATAAATTCGATTACTGTGGAAGTGATTCATCTCCGCTGTAAATGAAAGCCAGGTTACATTATTATATTGTAATTTTAAAAAACTGGACTTTTATTCATTATTTAGGCATTTAATCAAAAGATACTTTAGTATAAGGGTGAATATTCCTTTGGGAAGGGGGCATGGCCCATATTGTGCTTTATTTTTAATGGTTCAGGCTCCAAGAAGCATAGAAGATCTTGCTGTGAGGCTGTTAGCTGGGCTGAAACTTTACCTTGTAATGCATAAGACATGGTGCTTGCACGTGTCAGCATGTTTTGTTTATCTTGGGGAGTAATTTTGCTGGTAGCAATCAGTTTATCACTTTCCTTCACTTTTTCTATTGCTCCCTGTTAAGAAAAACATCCCATGAGCCATCATTGAAAAATTATTTCAAATGCTACAATAATGTCATTCAGTCCGTGGGGTAGTTTCAAAAATGTTCAAACTGCCAAAAACTGATACTAAGCATGGTTACTAATGACACTGAAGTATTGTCAAATGTCATGGTGCAGGAAACCATAAATAAAATTAAACGTATTATACTGACTACATACTATATCTATGCACATAAGACATATGTAGCATCTATTATCCATCCATCTCAACATTTCCAGCTAGGTTTTATATCAATTGCTCCAGTTCTTTCCTAGAAAATAGCTAAAATGGGATCAATTTGGTCATTAGACCATATTTCTTTCTAAAAGAATAAAAAAGCCTAAACAGTCTTTTCAGATATGAGTAAATGACCAACTAGGTATTTATTTCATTACACGGTTATACATAATACAAAGCCACAATATGATTTTGTTACATTTTATCATTCTGAAATGTATGGATCCATCCTATGGAAGAAAACTATAATCAATCTAGGGCATTTCAGTGCATTCAAAAATGCATTAGACATTATAAAAATTAATTAAAGTAGCCTATGCTGTAATCTGAGTGCCATCTACCCTAATATTTGATCAAGTTTTTTTAATGGGTTAATACAACCAGTTTCCATTTCTTGTAGAAGAAATGAAGAGAAATACATCATTTTCAGTATTGATGACATTAAAAATTATCAGTACAAACAGTTCTAATAAAATACTTCTGATAAATTGATTTTGAACTGAATGGCTTCATACTGAGTCTTTAAATAATGTTTTAAATGTAATGTTATTATTTAACATTATTTAATGTTTAAATAATCTTTAAATAACTAGCATTCACTTCTAGAAAACTTATACTATATAGTCTCTTACCTTATGAGCACCTATGATATCTGGAAAACAACCAAGAAATCCTTTGTATTCATGATTGGTCTCCATCAGAAAATGAAGATCCTTCTTTGGCTAATAAAAAAAAGAATAGTTAATAATTCTTTAATACTGTGCCGTAACAAATCCATACTTAAAGTAAGATGACAGAATATAGAGAAAAATACTTTTAAAAAAGTATTTTAGATTCTTTTTACCATGCCAATAAATTTTATAAATAAAATAATAAATAAAAAGAAAAACCTAGATGCGAAATATACATAAATAATTGTGTAAAGTATTGGACAGCTCCATATTATAGCATTCCTTTAAAAATAATCTGCAACCTTTTCCAAACATATTTTTTCCAAATGTTTAAGAAAATCAACCTCTCTTAACTCTAGAAATTTAAGTCTACTTTTCCTGGAAGGTATCAATATTTATGATAAATGATAAATGACTATTTATAAAAAAACAACATGAAGTTTATTTTTCTTCTAAAGTTAAAATATTTCCATGTTATATTTTAAAACTGTTTTGCTAATCGGATAGTCATTGCACGTTATGTCACTTGAAAGGTATCAACAGAGTAAAGAAAAAATAATCAGAAAAGATAGTGATAAACAAATTACATAATGCTAAGCTATGCAAGAGCTGGTTTGGTGTAGTGGTTAAGGCATCAGCCTAGAAACCGGGAAACCAGGAGTTCTAGTTCTGCCTTAGGAACAAAGTCAACTGGGCGACACTCTCTTTCAGCCCTAGGAAGCCTTAGGAAGAAGGAGCAACGGCAAACAAAAAACTGCAGGGACAATTCAGGCAATTGTCAAGTCCAAGAAAAGTGTTTCTCTGTGTGTTGAAGACCTGTGCATCCACACACACTACCCTATTTATACATAGAATTGTCTCATTATAATAAAACAGAATATACCTGCTCTGCCACAAGACTGGCTATTTCTTCATACGTTTTTCCTGCTTCAGTTATTGCTTCATTGAGGTCAGACTCTCCTAAAAACAGTAATGACATATTTCAGCAAGGATTTTTTTTTGCTTTCTTTTGGTACAGGTCTACAACTGTTATTCTGAGTAACAATATTTAATTTTAAAAATAGAGTTTAAGATATATTTGCTCATGGATAATTATCTATTACCATGTTCAAAGATGTGTGAATAAATATTCATTAATTTATGTTAACATTTAATAGAAACTTCTACTGATAAGTTGGTTGAAATGTCAAGATATAGAACATGCGGGCAGTTAGGAAAATATTTTCTTTAATTTCTGTAATTGTCAGCTTAGCAAAATTAATCCGAAATAAGGGGACACTAGAATGTAGTTTTGATTTTTTTTTCTTACTAGATCCATTAAATATAGAGATAAAACAGCCACATTTCTTATAACATGTATAATTCAGGAATAAACAATAAGTGGCCTCTTAAATATTTTAGATTACAAGTATCTATGGAGATTCTCAGTCATCCAGTGACTGTCCCAAAGGTGCGTTTTCAAAAGGCAACTGGACTTTGTTTTTCCTTGAAGATGTTTCACTTCTCATCCAAGAAGCTTCTTTAGTTTTTCAGTCAGAAAAGGAATAACTAGGTCCAGTTGCCTTTTGAAAAAGCACCTTTGGGATAGGTTACAAGAACCACAATCCTTTATTATTAGGCAAGTTTATTAGCACCAAAATCCAAAAATGTGGAAATTACTGAATTACCAGTTTTGTTGTGAACTGATTCATTTTTACACCCTGATTATTATAGCATTTATTGTAATAAGTAGAAATCACAAACTGAAATATCTAAATTATGAAATAAAATATACTAGTAGCAATAATTGGCTTAAAACAAATTTCTAAACCTAATATCTGATTCCTACAAATAGAAACATGCTGTTTTAATTATAAAAATATGACACAAACAATTTTTGTGCAGTTCAAAATGGAAATAGGTCAATGGTGGAAAAAAATTATAAAATATAACGGAAAAGTACCTTGATAACCGCTAGTACTGAAAACCAGTGCCAAACCCTGTAAAGCTTTTCCTATTTTCTGATATTCCTTGGGTAATGCTGGAAGAAAAACACATCTACAATATATCTGAATAAAGGCAAACATCTTCAGTAAATAACCAGATACAAGATACTTTCTGGAGCAAAGACAAAATGATCTTAAATCTTGCTGCATTCTCCCCCTTCTGCCTTATTATTTCATTTCCCATATCTTGTTTTACTTCTACCTTTGTCTCTCTTGGTATCAGGCTTGTAATGGTTAATTTTGGCTAGCAGTATTACGGAAGACAGAAAAATATACTATAGATAAAAATATATTCTAACTATATCTTTTGAATTCCAGATAATATATGGTGGTTTCAACAAACAAAAGTATCAATTTCCCCCCAAAGCTTGCTAAAATTAGAGTATTTAAGTGTTAATATGGCAAATATTTATCTTAATATATTTTCCAAACCCTTATAGTTCTAAGATTTACATGTGGAACATACATTTTCATTTAATGAAAATTAAATCATTAAAGCAAATACATATTTAACACTTACGTCCTGTACAACGTTTCCAGTGTTCATGCCCTACTGTTAGCAACTCCTTAACTCCATCATCCATGGATTTAGTGAACCTGCCAACTGCATCACACTTCTGTTCACTATGTAATAAAAATAAAAAAAACCTGAATCAGACAGTGGAGAACTTTAATTTCTCTGTTGCCTAGCAGCTATATACTTACACTCTCTCCGTTCTTTTCCCAAGTAATTGTCCACTGAAAATAGTTTTATACTCTGGGTGAATTTTAATTATATACTATGAAGCTATTATGTATAAATCTATTTGTTTACTGGCATTAAGAATCCATTTCAAATCACTAAAAATTATTAAAAATTTATCCACTCTGCTTGGAGAAAAAGCATGCTCAGAAAGAAAATTCTTTAACATCTTTGGCCCAGAGCAGTCACAATGCTAACCATTATTCAGCATGGAGAAAAGTTCAGAAATAAGTGAGAAGACTGCATGTTCTTTTCACTATTACAATTTTCTTTCATGAAAAAATCACTTTGCTTGCTTTATGGTTGTGCACAATATCCACACGCCAGGTTTACTGGTGCAAGTTGAAAATTCTATATAATCCAGTTAGCATTAACCAATTTTAAAATTAATGCTAGAAAATATTTAATTATGAATGAAGGCAGAGAGAGATCACCATAAAAGAGACTAGGAATAGCGAGCACATAAACCAAAAGCATTAGGAATCTCTTAAATATGACTGGCTGTTATAATCCTTAATTCCATTGAAGGCACAGACTAAATATGATAAACCTAAGGAAAAAAAGGCTTTCAGGCAGCCAAAGATAAGGAAAGGGAGTCTCATTGTCTGAGGTCAAGCAGGAGGGAAGTTGATAGTCTGAGCGGCTGAGGAAGTGGGGAAACACTCACTCAGGTCTCAGGCCTACAATTGCTGTAGGGAAAAAGTAAATGCAATTCTCCTTTTCCCTTTCTCACAACTGTGCTTCACTGCTGCCAACTGGACACGAGCTCTTTCATTGCTGGAGACCCCAACTGATGGAAGTGCCTTAGGGTCCATAGAGTTCTATTTATGCCTTTGGCAATAGTCCAAAATTTGGACTCCCAATATGGAAAATAATAAGATCAGCAATATGACACTTGGCTAACTACTGAAAGGATTAGCTTGCTAGTATACAACTAGCCTGTTTAAATGAGCCTCACAAGGTATAGCAAAAGGTTTTGACTAGAATGAAAATACTTATTCTAGCAAGATTAAAGATATACTTGTTTTACTTTGGTACTTTTTCATCACTTTTGTCCTATTGTAATAGAGATGGGGAATCCAGTGACTTACATTTCTATCATATCCAAATCAGGAGCTTCCGGTTCCACAGTAGAAAATACCATAACACCAACAGTCTCATCTTTTTCTGCCTTCCTTTTACCTGTTTTCCATTCCTAAACATAAGAGTGAGTGTATGAGGGGTTCACATTCTAGTACTGAACACTTCCCCATGATCTTGATGAGGGCAAGAAGTTGGAAAGCTCTTCCATCACTAATATGCAGACCAAGCATAGCATAACCATAATTATGAGAGCCATACAATCATAATGAAAGAGCTACAGGTGGTGGTAAAATGAAGCTTAGGAGGCAGCTATTTGAAGACAAGAGGTCTGAAATGTCTGCAGATACACTTGAAAGAGTTTGTGGTTCATGACTTGACATGTTATCAAGTGTCAGTATATCGATTATAAGATGCATGTTTTTTTGTATTTTGGTGTCTCTGTATTCATGGTGTGTCTTATATTCGATGGCGTCTTACCAGGGTAAAGGGTATGTTCTGAGAAGCTGCGCATATTCAAACAAGGTCTCGCGAAAGAAGGTGAGGGTGAGCTAGCAGTCATTGCTGCAGCTGCTGTCAGGGCCGGCATAAGTGTGCAGAGCCTCAGCAGGTGTGGGGCGGGGCCTATTTATTAAACCTGCACTCGCCCTTTGGCCAGCTCTGGCTGCTATGCAGTTGGGAAATAATTCACTTTGATGCTGCATCTAAACAAAAATGTATTTTCTAACTTAGAAAAAAAAGGGTGCATCTTATAATCGATGGCGTCTTATAATCGATGTAATATAGTACTTTACTACTTTTACTACACTTCTAAACAACAATCTAAATAAGGTACAGCTCAGAAGTTATTAGTGTTCATGGCAAACATTTTGTAGAAGAAATATTACCTATTACATTATTTTCTATTAAGATTTATCCACCAATCCATTTCAAAAAACTTCAAATAAACATATTACCTTTTCATCACGAAAACTAAGGAATTGCTGAAAAACGTCACTTTCTGAAATAACTGGGTGACGACACATCCTGGTCATCCAACCTTGTAATCTCTCCATCCGCATTTTGATGAATTCTTCTTCAAAACGTCCTGCAGCCAAAACAAGACTGCTACTATTATCCATGTTTTGATACTATTTTTTGAGATCAATCACTAAATATTTTGACTAGCCTGAGAAAATATGCACATTTCATGAATTCATCTAATGTCTAACTTTCCCCCCCTTCAAGCTGAAAATATTCAATTTATATATTTTGTATGTTTTAATTTTTTATTGCAAATATTTTCAACTTAAGGCAAAAGACGGCTGACATAGAATATTTAGTTTTCCCTTAAGAAGGTTGAAGTGGTAAAAAGTAAAAGGTTTATGTGAACTGTAGGCAAATATGGGTCATAGAATCAGTCCATCCATCTTCTAAGCTATCTCAGCATTCCAGCTCTCTTATGATTTCCTTTCAAAAATGTTGCTTTTCTCTAATACTTTTTAACCAGCAGATTCTGAAAATCAATCTCCTCCTTTAGGAATATAACTTACTAGAACAGGTAGCCAACGATACCTTTAGAGTTAGACAATGCTAAGGAAAACAAATATATTTTTACATTTTCAGTTTCCTTGGCATTTTTCATGTTTTCTGTACACCGCCCTAAGTCCTTCGGGAGAAGGGCGGTATATAAGTCTAAACAAATAAATAAATAAATAAAAAATTATGGAAATATATGTGTGTCCATGCTCAGTTTTCTTTTCACAATTTGAAAAGTATGCAGAACTACAGCATCGACTCTATTATTGGTTCTTTTAAACGTATCTGTTTATCACTGACAAAGCAAGGAATAACAACTGTGGGGGAAAATGCCAGTTAGAGAAAAAGTTGCAGCCCTCCTCAAACCATCATAAAAGGTTTATAATTCCAATAAAATAATGAAATGGTTTTATAATCACTGACTTAATTTCTTTTCCCTGTATTTTTTAACAGCAGACCAAGTTATAAAATTATTTGACAATAGCATTAATAGTCCAATCTAGCGTATTAAAAATTCCATGAAAAGACAACCTGACATTGTCAGAATGCTGTAAAAATAACTGCATATTTTCAGAAAATATAAACTGAGCAAAATAATTATAATAATTTTACCCGCAGTTATGCACATAATTCTATGAATTTTATTCTCTATTTTTCTGGATTTTAATGTTATATAACTAGAAAGCTTTCTAAATAAATTTAATCACTGTTTTTCTATTTCTGAAAAATAAATTACAAGCAATTAGCCAAACATGTGATTTTGATAAAATTACCTGTAACCTGTTTATCTGGAAGAGATGGAATGGGAATGGCTGTTCCAAACTTAATTAAGAGACGCTCATATAACCAGTCAAAATGTTTATATCTGTGGTTGACTGATCGATTGGTGTTCTATAAAAGAGACAAAAACCACTACTTTATGAATTCTGTAAAGCTGTAATTAGTTCAAGGATTGTATCATCAATATTATTAAATTTCTGGTTGAATAATATTATAAATTGTAACACTGAGATATCCTATGATAAAAGAGGCCTGGAACACACTTACCGTACATGTAAGCTGATATTCTATGTAGCTCTTCAAACCATACATTTTAGAACCTTTTTTTGGATCAGCCACTACACAGTCAAATGTAGAAGTAGGATAAACCCACATTGGACCATAATCTCCAATCTATAGGTTAACAAAGTTACATATCAATTTTAAGAATGCTATACAGTTTCATGCCTTTTATATGTACCCACCCACATCAATTAAGATTTGTCAGTTTTATCTAAAAGCAATTAGCGCTTGTAAATATAAAAGTCCAATAACTTTTCTGTAACTTAGTAGGGTTTACTATTATATATAACAATGGATATTGATCTGGAACAGGTAGACAATGTAACATGAAAAAATATTTCCCAAAGATTCCTTATTCGTTACTTAGAATTTAAAATAGTCAAAGTACTGTATGCAATATGCTTTCAACTGGACAGCATGAAAGTTGATTTCAAGAAAAATCCTCTAAAACTTAAATCAAAAGCTAAGAGACCTCAATTATGCTATAGGATGTTAATGAAGAACATAAGTTCATGTTCAATATTGAATTAACAAATTATAGGTTTCCATCTTTTCAGAAATAAAGAATTGAGGTTTTACTGTCCCATATGCTATTCTAACTATTTACTGCTTTGGTTTACATGTGGTTCATATTTTTAAAGTATTTAATGATCCATGCAGTAGTTAACATTTTAAATAGATGGGTATTAACTTACAATTATAGGAATTTTCTCTTTGGATTTCACTAGCTGCTTTGCCAACAGATACTGTTCCACTCCAGGTTTTGCAAATCCAGGAAATCTAATCAGAGAAATAAAATGACTCAAGTCTTCTTTTATAGGGTTTTTGCTGTATTCAGAAATGCCAGCCATGATTTATAGACGTTTGGCTTTCAAATGTGATAAACGGCCTTCTTAATAAAATACTTGAACCAAAAATGATCTAGTCTCAATGTAATTAACAATATCATCTGAAATGTCTATACATATACTATTGAGTCAGCTGTGATTGGCTGAATTCTTCCAATTAGAACATACAGTGGACAGCAGCAGTTAGTACCAACTGCCACCAAAATACCATCCATTGGGCTCTTAAATTCTCTCCATTGGGAAACTAGCTATATGATCATATAAATCAGATTCTGTTCCAATCCCAAACATATTCTCATTTCTACTTCCAATGCATGAAAAAAAATTGTCTATAGCAGGATTTTCATCTTATTTTCTAATCAGTCCACATATACATCTAGCCTCACGTTTCTATTGAATATTGCTTTCCAGTGATAAAAACCCAGTTCTTAGCACAGTATTTGGTAACTAGATATATAAAGCTATTGACAATCAGGATATAAAGCCTCCTAGGATTATTTCAGCAATTCGAGCAGAATGTAAATTGATAAATACAAAAACCTTAGACTCAACTAGTGTTATAATTCATTAAATGGAAATTAGACTTATCCTGTTAAAACAACTAATTGCACTATTATTATCAACAGAAAATGAGAATAGAAAATAATATAACCAATGAGCCAGAATTCTATTTGAATAGTTGTTCAGTTTCACCTGAGAGGCACAGTAAGTTTTTAATATAAAAGAGGGATATCTCTACATTTTTATTTCAGAATAAAAACATGATTAAATGTTTAGAAAATGCCATTCTCATTTTTCCATCTCCTTTAGCTAAGATAAATAAACTCTCCTTTGAGTTGAATTTGATTCCTGTTACCTTATTGGGCCAATCTAGTCAATAGTCTAGACTGCCAGTTCCTTCTGGGTTTTTAAAAAACTTACTAGTCTAGCCTACAGCCCAGGAATTTTCATGATGCTCTCCTACTTAAATACCAATTAAGCCTATTCCTGCTGGGTTTTTTTGTAATCAGCTAGATGCTGTTAGAGTACTTAGCTAGATCTTTCAACTGAAGAATACAAGTATTTTTTTTCTTTTTAAGATTTATAGAATGCATCAGTTATTGATTGTGCCTATAGCATTCAAACTATTAAGAGAGGAATTCATACATAACTCTTTAATTTCTATTCTGATTACAGTCCCATGCTATGAGTCCTACTTGTTCAGTGGCAATTTCATAGCAGTTCCACGGCTGTTCCCACGTTGAAGTCCTGCTGGATCAGAGGACTCTGCCTCTTTATAACCAGGATAGGGGGTAGCTGCTGATTTTGGCTCATCCCACTCTTCATCCCACTCATCATCATCAGCTGCTGTTAAAGTGCAAAGGACACCAACTGTGTCAGCAGCTAATTATTAAAAAGAATACACATAATTAACTAGGATTTTCCAGCTTAGGCTTCTCCTAAATGTCATGTAGAGCACAGTGGCATGTTGTTGAAAACTGAAAGGACTGCTCAACTGTCAAACAAAGAAATAAGCTATCATCTCACCATTTTGTTATTTAATAAAATGGGAATTAAAAATCAGTAGTTTTAAAAGAGTTTAGATGTATTGATTTGTTAAATTTGTTTGCTGTCCATCTCACTGTGGGGCTACTCTAGGCAGCTTACAACAATAAAATGGGGGGGGGCAGGGAAGAGAGAAAATGTAAAAATAACAGTAGTAAAGGAATGAAACAATAAACTAGAAGTACAATAACATGAAATTAAAACAATGAATGGAGGAGGAAGAGGAGTAAGTGCAGGGGGGAGTTGGGGTCAGCAGATTAATCTAGCAACCACCTCCAGTGATATAATCCTGTTTTGCGTCCCCAGGCCAACTGGCAGAGCCAGGTCTTCAGGCTCTGCTATTTATACTAAATGGTTCTGAAGATGAGGGGGACACAGGTGGCCTATCTCAAATATGATTCTGTATTTAATCAGATGAAACAATATTTTTCAGTAAAATAAATATATCAAAACATAAACTTAGGATGGCTTTTGTTTTCCCATATAGTTCAATCTTCCCTGACATGCCCATCTACTGGATCACTGACTTTAAGAAATAGATCTAGACAGTTCATATTGTGAAAGATATACATCCTGCCCTCAGTTCTCTAATAGTCTTAAGAAATTCCAAATTATGAATTCCATCAAAAGTCAAAGTTAGAGTCCAATCACCATTCCTAAAAATTCTTATCAATGACAGACAGTCTCTGCTGACCTGGACCTTGATAGGCTTGAGGATGACCAAATGCCGGTGCCTCCCAATTATTTGATGCACTGTTTTTCTGCATAGCCTCCGGTTTTGATGACCAAACATCACCAGGCGTTGTATTGTCCCAACTTGACCAGGGATCATTTGCATTACTAGTTACCTGTGAGGAAGGAGATAAAGGATCTATTAGTCTAAGAAATAGCATTAATAAAAATAAAGTGGAAGTATTTGGAACCAATTTTAAAAACTACATGATTTTTCAAAGAACAATCAAAATTATGTCCTTGAAGGAAACAGCATGTATTAATGAATAATAGGTTTGGAAATTTTGTTTCCTCTTAGCATTTCAATCAAGTATGTTTGTTTGAAACAAAAGCAAATTTCTAGTATCGTGTTTCCCCGAAAATAAGACATCCTCCGAAAATAAGACCTACCTACATTTTTGCCTCTCGGAGGAATATAAGGCATCCCCCGAAAATAAGACCTCCCCAAAAATATTATTTTTGGGGGGTGCCTTACTTTCTGGGAAACACGGTAGATTCCCCACCCCAAATAACACCCCCCCTGGCGGCTCTTTACCTGATTGAGTGGGGTGCAGAGAAATGAGGTGGCCTGAAAACTGCAGTGGTCTGAATTCGTGCATTTGCAGCCAGCCGGGAGGCGCCGGCTACCCGAAGCGCTTCTAAAGCCCTTCTTGGCTGCAAGCGCGTGAATTTGTAGCCTCCCGGCTGGCTGCAAACATACAAATTTGGAGCGCTGCAGTTTTCAGCCCACCCCATTTCTCTGCACCCCGCTCAATCAGGTAAGGAGCCGCCAGTGGGGAGTGTTATTTGGGGGTGGGCGATCTACCGTGTTTACCCCAAAGTAAGGCACCTCCCAAAAATAAGACCTAGTGCTCCTTTGGGAGCAAAAATTAATAAAAGACAGTGTCTTATTTTTGGGGAAACACAGTAATTACCTTTCACTGGCATTTGCTGACTCTCATTCTTCTTGTTGGGAGAGAGAGCCGACGAAGAAACTCCACCTATTGGGTTTTTCAGAGGAGGATATGGGGAATTATGGCCTAAAGGAAGCCCAATACAGAGTAGTCCAACCGCTGATCGACTTAGACCTGCAATACTTGCGATCTAGAGCTAATAAAACCTGCTCCCCTTTGATGCTTCGTCACTCCAATAACTACAGTCTGAGGATGGCATCGTATTTCCATACTTTATCCATTCCCAAATATAGAAGAAACCTTCCCCTTAGTCCATTTTAAAGTTTTGCCCTCAGCTCTACTCGAAGGTCGATTTAAGAAATGCCCACTCAGTGAACGACTATGACCTTGTGTAAGGGCGGAGGTTGAAACGTTGGAGCACATTTTAATACACTGCCCTATGTATAATACAGCTAGAATTAAATTTTTGCCTTTCCTTAGGACCAATCCCTCTGGCTCCAATGACGGCAATTTGGCTCTTTATTATCTAGGGGATGATTTACGCCAAATTACTACGCAGGTCTCTAAGTTTCTTTTAAGAGTCGTAACTTTTAGGGTGGAATGTTGTTATTCCCTTTAGTCAATGCTGTGCTTCTGGTTTTAAATGTTTTTGTATTTGTATTTTGGTCTGTGACTGTAAAATAAATGATACAACTCCACTCTGATCTTCTAAGCTGATGGTGCATCATAGGAGCTGCGAGAACCTCAGAAACATTCTGAGTTGATTGAAAATTAAGCCTAGCGTTTCAACAAAAATAGGAAATATTTTGACCTGGTTATAGGGTATAATAATGTTTTTGACTACAAAATAAATGTGTTGATAAAATGAACGTTCTAGTAGTGAGGGCCACCAGTAGAATATCCCTTGTATCAACATGCTTATTTTGACAGATCTTGAGGGGAGTTTTGATAGCTGTTCCTTGGAACCTAGAACATTAAGGCATTGGTTGATCATTCAAAAAAAAAAGTCTTACTATCTACATCAAAGACCATAAAGCAGAATCTCTACTGGAGATGGCAGACCTTGAAAAAAAGATGTTGAGGCATTCTTTGGAAGAAAACATAAGACCAGATATTAAGTTATCATTATGGAAGTGAGCATGCTCTCAAACGTGAATACCGAAATACAAATCGCTGCAACAAGGAAAAGAGTCTGCCACGAAGAAGTATTATATGTTTGCATATCCTTTGTCAACGCCAAGGATGAGTTCCATATCAATACCAGATTTAATATGGTGGCCACAGATTAAGAAAACCTTTCACTATGTATTCCACAAAAAAAGATGAGAAAAGGCAAACAGGATGTCAGTTGGATGCTAAAAACGAGATGGCTCACAAAACGGAGGAGATCCTTAAAAATGCTGAATGGACAAAGTGATCAACCTTTTCTTGGAGACCAAGTCCCTGTAACCCTCGTGGTGCAATTAGTATGTCTTCAATATGGACATGCAGGACATTTTCTGCCTGGAAGTACAATACAGTTAGCTTTGGATCCATCATTTTCAAACAAATATGCTTAGTCTAGATACAGAATGAAATAGAGTTTGTCTGTTTTGGGTTCAGATTGAAATGACACATTTCTAAGGATGGGGGGATAACAGTGGGAAAAGCCCAAGGCATTGACTGAAAGGGCAGCTGAGAAGATTCAGAAGGAAAAGACTGAGAAGTTTGAGGGAGTGGGCTAGAGGAGATGCTGAGCAGGAGGGGAAATGAGGTCAGGGTCTACGGTCAGTAGCCTGGCCCTACACGCCCTTAAGATTAATCTGAAATCTTTCTGGAAGGCCTGGGTGAATTCAGTGGGGGCACCATGGAAACTTTGCAGCCAGGAAGTGTCATATTAAAAAATCACTATGGGTAAGGATTGTAAATCAACCTAGACAAGTGGACTTTGCAGCAAGGAAGACATGATCATGGTTTGTAAAGTTTAGGGTTGGTTGTTCCAAATCAGAAACTACCAAGGCTTCTGTGGAATGCCCCAACCACTCCAAGTGAGGATGGTCTATGAAAAGGTCAGCAAGTGAAAATTTATGGAGGGCAGCTCTAAGTCTTCATGGACTCTGTGCAATAACCTACCCTGTTTGAAATATGTTATAAAAACATTTCGATGAGAAGAGGTGAGAGGACATAATTTGAAGAGGAAGGTCTGCCAAACTAGAGAGAAAAGTGCTATAAACAGCTGAAGTATGAAAAAGAGAACCAATTTGAAGGATTCGGTGCCTTGACCTTGAGAAGGACCTGTCACAACAAGGACCACGGACAGCCTCTTGAGTAAAGGAAACGCAGCCTCAACCAGTCAAAGCATCTCAAATGTCAAGCCTAGATATAAACATCCTGTGCCGAGGGGTCTCTGAGCGATGGGGGAGGAATGGAAAACAACACAGACCTAAACAATCACAAGATAACAAGTCAGTTGGCAACTTATCTCTGAAACGGCCAGTGAAGAGAATACCCAGAATGATTCAGTAAAAGCTGGCGGTGTGAGAAAATGCTCCCATGTCTGTCATGCTCTAGACGGATTGGATAGGACTATTCATTAGGAAGGGGAAGCGTGCTTCCAGACTTCAGATATTTTCAGAAAAGGCCCTTTAAGGTAATGATACGACTCTGTTTCTGAAGGTAGAAAATAGTCATAAGGGGGCAACCTGAAAATAAAGCATAAAACTGAGAAGGAAAATAAAATTAACACAACTGAGTAAGATAATACGGATGAAAGTCACCGAGGGTCTGTAAATGACCATGGTGGACTGGAGGATAAAAAGAGGAAGAAGGGGAAGAAGCAAATCTCCTGAAAAAGACTAAGGACAAGAACAGTGTTTCTCAAACTTTGCAACGTTAAGATGCATGGATGTCAACTCCCAGATCTTCACAGACAGTCCACGTGTTTTAAAAGTTGCCAAATTTGAGATACAACTCCTCTAAAACAGCCCTTATGACAGTGGTCGCCAACCTGTGGGCCAGGGCTCACCAACGAGCTACGAGAAGTTTGGTGATCCGCAAGAAAATCTGGAGATTATTTGAATTTTTTGTATAGTTGTATGGTTCCTGTGTGTGTGTCTGTCTCTGTCTCTGTCTCTCTGTGTGTGTCTCTCATTCTCTCTGTCTCTCTTTCTCTGCCTGTCCGTCTGTCTGTCTCTCTCATTCTGTGTCTGTCTGTCTGTCTCTCTGCCTCTCTCTCATTCTCCTGTCTGTCTGTCTGTCTGACTGTCTGTCTGTCTGTCTGTCTCTCTCTCTCTCTCTCTCTCTCAAGCAGGAACAAATATCACACTAAAATGTGTAATACTTAAACGTCAATT
>JANHFO010008753.1:246127-263892 GCA_032468095.1 Pareas carinatus | reverse complement strand
CACCTCCTTCCTTCCTCAAGGGACAGCAGGAGGAGGGAGGCGCGCAGAAGAGCAGCCCGGGCAGCAGCGGCGGCAGAATGCGCGAGGCGCCCACCGCAGCCGGGTGAGGCTGAGCAGCAGCGGCGCGGTCCATGCAAGACCCGGCGGGAGGAGCGGCAGAGCGCAGGAGGCGCCCGCCGGGCAGGGGCGGCCGAGGCGGCGGGCTTTTCTCTTTCCGAGGACGGAGGCGGCAGCAGCAGCAGCAGCGGCAGCAGCAGGAGGAGAAGGGTGAGGCGTCGCCGTCCTCTTTGTATCTCCCCCGGCGGGCGGTATCCCTTGCTTGCTCCGGGTTAGGCCGCCGTCGTCTCGCCTTGCGCGGCCGGCGGGGAGATGGAGCGCGGCGGCGATCGGCGAAGGGCGAGCTTTTCTGCTCGGTTGTCACGCGTCGAGCGGGCTCGCGTCTAGCTGGTCTTGAAGGACGGCGGTAGACACGAGGCAGCTGCAGGCAGCGGCGTAGTAGGGGAGGGAGCCGCGCTGATCTGGACCAGGGTGGCGCCTTTGTATTTGGAGCCATCTCGGTGGGGAGTTTGCGTGTCCCTTTCCCACGTTGGGATGATGGAGAGCGTCATCCTCCCCAAACTCCCAGCGAAGGTCTTGTTGGCGTCTGTCGGCAGCATTTCCTGTTGAGGCTTCTATCAATCTCTCCCTCTCTCCTATCCCTCTCTTCCATCCCTCTCTTCCTCTACCTACTTTCCCACCCACCCGCCTACCTACCTACCTGTCTGTCTGTCTGTCTGCCTGCCTACCTACCTACCTACCTACCTACCTACCTACCTCAATGCCTGCCTCTCTCTATATATATATAGACAGGGTGCTACACTAACAAATGCTGAATTCCAGGCAAGCAACTTCCAGGGAATTCAGAGAGAATTGCTCCCAAATTAGTGCCCAAGATCCCAGAACGCCAGAATCAGCATATGGGATAGCTTACCTGGTTTGGGCCATGCAGTTAATCAGAACTGAATAAGTTAGGTAGGAAATAACATTTATTATAGAATGGGGTGGTATGTCCATTCGCTCTCTGTGTTTGTACAGGTATGGGTACATGCTTAATGTTTGCAATCGAGACTGGCATATCCATCCCTAAGCGATGTGGTCACTAAGCAAGACATCTCGTTTGACTGCGACTGTCAATTTTATCGCTGGCTTCTCTATTGACTCTTCTGGTCACCAGCCAGCTATGAAACGTGCAAATGGCAGTTAATGTGACTGTGGGACTTGTGATGGTCATCAATTGTGAAGGGCCTGAATCTCGCCTAACTGTGGGGCCCCTGTGATGATCGCAAATGTAAGGACCGATTACTTTTTCAGCACTGTTGTAACTTAAACGGTTGCTAAACAGGAGAGTTTTTAGGTGAGGACTATTTATATTAGCGCATATGTACACAAAGACACTTCAATACAATTTTGGACCTTTTTATTGCAATTAATGGCATAACTCCATTTGGCTGCCAATCTAATATCACATTTTTTAACATTAAATATTTTTCAGTCCATTTCTAGAATGAGCAATGGAGGTGAGTAGAAACAGCATGAGGGTGGAGGATACACCTGCCAGCATCTACACCCTCCTTTACTTTAATTCTTGGACTGCTTTGGCACGTCTTTGCTGAGGAAGAATCAGCAAGAGCAATCTCCTAACTTAATCCTCTCCACCAACAGATTTTCTGTGGAGAGGAAAAAAAAATACTAGGTCTAATAAATCTTAGCTTTACTTGATTGTTTGGGGAGAGCTGATAGAATAGAAAGGAAAACAAATATTTAATTAGGTTTCAAGACTTTGAGATTGGAGTAAGAGTTATAACGGAAGGAATCCTCCCCTTCTGGATTTTCTGACTTGCTATGGTTGATAAGATTTTGTCATTCATGTTGGCTGGGATTGACAGGAGTTGTTATTATACATCTAGAGTGGCAGAAGTATCACCTTCAATCTTAGTTACATAAGCAATTTCTTAATATACATAAATAAAAAAGCAAAGTCCTTCCAGCCCATACTGATGATGGAGATGGCCGCTTTGACTTTTGTTGCTAAGACTAAGAAGCACTGCTCCAACTCCTTTCACATTGGCCGTATTGTTGTACTGTTCAGAGTTATTTAGGAATAACTACAGGCCACTCCTAATGGGGCACGTTGGCTCAGCGGATAAAGATGCTGAGCTTGTCGATCAGAAAGTCCGCAGTTCGAATCCCTAGTGCCGCGTAACCGAGTGAGCTCCCTCCCGTTACTTTCCCTAGCTTCTGCCAACCTAGCACTTCGAAAGCATGTAAAAATGCAAGCAGAAAAATAGGGACCACTTTGGTGGGAAGATAACAAGGCTCAGTGCGCCTTAGGTGTTTAGTCATGCCTGCCACATGACCACGTCAGACTAGCACACGTGTGTGTGTGTGGGAACCTTTACCATTACCTTTTACAGACCACAAGTTCCTGCTCCCCATCTTTTGGTTAAAGGAGAGCTTAGAGTGAGTAGGTAGAGGGATGAAATAAAGGTGAACATGAGTCCTCAGGAATAGTCCCTCCTACTAGAAATCTTCAGTTGTAGCTGTCCATTTTTGGCAGGACAAGTTGAAGGGGTGGAGAAAGAAAGATGACCAACCAACATGACTATTTAAGGAGGAGCCATTTAGCAAAAGTTGTTTGGATTCATAAATAGAGTTCATTATAAGAGTTTGATTTATGGCATGCCTCTTGAAAGAGGTGTGACTTTGGTTCTGTGAAATAATATAGGCTAAGCATTAGGATAATATTTTCCATTTTTCCCCTTTCCATCTGATAACTACTTTTAAAAATTTCTGGGAGATAGGTTAGAATCTTTTCCCCTTCCCTTTTTCTCTATCCGTTATTTAAATTAACTGGGTTGTGATTGCCCAACTTCTAATCTGCTCCCAAAGTTTGTTCCTGCAGTGATGGTTGAGGATGATAAGAATCTAAACTTAGCCTAGAAAGAATATTAGGAGGAACTGTATACTACATCCTGCTCCTTTCCGGCTATTAAATATGTGGCAGTGCCTTGAATGTTGTTTGAAAATCCTCTAATGCAAAGATTAACTAATCTCTAGTCCTTCCAACTCTTTTGCATGAATAGGCTCATACATATTTTAAAGGCTGCCTTGCTGAAACAGCTTGCAGAAACCCACTCAGATCAAACAAGAAGATACTCATGGTTGACTGCAGGGAAACTGGAAAGAGATAGTTAAGAAGGGAACATCTGGGGAAAAAATGCCATCCTCAATTATGCTTTGATGGTATCAGTGCTGAGCCTACAGTTTTGGTGATGTAGGTTCCTTCACATGAAATGTTCAGTGGTAAGAATCACAAGACCAAATCTGAGAGACAAAAGTATATTTTAAATGGCACTTGGAACTGACAGGCTGTGATTTAAATGAGGTTATGCTAACTGTATGCTGGAGTAAAGTCTACATATTACTTCATGTTTGAACTACATGAGACTTGGAGGCTTAATGTCTGAGTAGCTATGCTGGGTAAACTAGGCTTTCAACCCTAAACAAACTTTCTTGGCGATCAGTTTCATGGAAATGAAAGAGACATGTTACTAAGTAAACTTGCATAATGTTGTACTGTTCGTTGAATGGCTTATCCTAAAGAACACAATCTCTGCTTTTAAATGCTTTCTTCATTTGATGAAATATAACAACAGCATAAATATATAAAGGCAAACGTATAACAACCAAAATAAGAATAATGAGAATAGTATAACAGTGATACTACAATAACACATATGTGTGCATACGTATACATATATAATAAAACCATGATTAAAATGAAATACGTGTAAATCTTTTTTTAAATGATCCATATAACATTAATATAGAACAAGCTCAGACCTTTAGTATATTGTTAAAACTAGGCCATATAGAAAGATATTGTTCTATTTTCTTATTTTTTACAATATTGAGACATTTCAAGAATCGACCAGCCAACATAAGCCAGGATGGGTAAAAACGCTTCTAGATGTTGACCTTTAATCTTCATTTGCCAGTATTACTGCAGTATTGGCAAAATCAAACCCATAGTGTGAAAGGTTGGTGGTCTCACCTCATAGAAGCTCTCTACCCACTCTAGCTCTACTGCTTGCTTTGGGGGGCAGTACTCACTATTTTCCTAGATATGTCTTTACCTCATGTTATCCCTACCAACTCTAGCATGTGTGTGTGAGAGAGGGACCTCACAGTGTCTCTTAGGTGAAAAAGGGGGACAATAATAAAAGGGAAATGGTTTAGCCCAAGAATTTCCTGGCCTTGGAGCATTGAAGCAAGGGATTATGAAAATCAGCCCCTTCTCCCATGTAGGATAAGGCCAATATCACAAGGAATATAGAGAACTAGACTTCATTTAAAACAAAAAAGGGAAAGGGAGACTATGCTTGTTAATTTTTAAGTAGTCGGATGTGGCAGATGCGATAAGAATACAGAACTGTTCAAAACACCTTAAAAGAATATTCAAATAAAAAGAATATATAGGAGAACATAAAATTCTTAGTAGTTTATAGGATGATGGATCTGCCACTAATGTAAAAGTAACTCTTGACATGAAGAGATGCCGGTTTGCACAGAAAGACATGGCTTGTACAAGGTGGTTAGCAATGCGCACTGTTAAAATGCAACATTATGCATTATTTCTAACTCATGTAGAAATGCTATCTGTGTTGTAGGAAGATCTGATGTCTGCAAGTAGGATTCTCGCTTCCTTTCATGAGTGGTTTTTCCCAAACTTCTTCCTCTAGTTTTTTATTGACTTTTTAATTTTAACGGAGTCTAAAGAGATTCTTTCCAGAATGAAGGATGAAGATTCTTTCCTTTTTCCAACCTCAGCATATAGCTTCTCTTTCCTTTTCTCCTGGGATTCTCCACTGGTCTTTTCAAAGGCAATTTTTCCCCCTCTTTAGCAGGAAGTTCCTGACAGCAACCTGTCCCTTGTGCAGATGTCGATTCCATATCTACATATGAAATAAAAGTGAAATTCAGAAATGTATATGAGTAGTATAGTTAAAGTGGCATGACTGCTTGCTGTCTAATTCACCTTCTTCCCTTTGGTTCTTTTTTTTTTTTTTACCTTGGTTTAATACTGTGTATAACTTGCATTTGATCAATGTTTTGGGTTACTCCAAGCTAGGTTTTTCCCCCTTTTAAATCTAGTTCTATTATAAGACTGTTTTATTCCAATAACTTTTAACTTTAATTCTGTGATTCTTCCATAACTAGTTTGGAACCTGAATTTTTTTAAAAATTCTTCCTCCAGTTCTCCACGGTTCTCTTAGTAGCACTAAATCATAGGCTGATTATGTAGAAACCATTTTGCTCATAAACGTAGTTAGATTTCTTCCTTTCCCTTTGTTACAAATGTGAAGGTGCGCTGCTGGAAATATTTACAGCACAATAGATTCCTTCTCTGCAAGAGAGAAACTCTATAGAGAATTGCCTGGGCTTCTTTGAGATACAGAGATTACCACAGCGGTCTCTCTGAAAAAAATATTGAGATATTTATATATTGCAGTGTGGGAGATGAAACAATTCTTAGATACATGACATCCTGTAATCTGATAGAAGAACGTCCAGTCCTTTTTGGCAGATTCCTTTGCTTTTAACAGCTGCCTGAAAGGCAGGAATTTTTCAGTTTTAGGCAGGGGAGAAAACCTAGAGATGAAGCTCCATCTGGTTAATTTCTCCATGCCAAGTAGGTGGTGAGGGCACAGGAGTCTGCCAGGAAAAAAAAACTTAGCAATCATAGTTGAGGGGAAAAAAACCACAATAATTGCTCTTCAGAAGGCTGCTGATTCACTAACTATTTATAGTGTATAGTTTATCCCTCCCTCTCTCTTTTTTTTTAAAGTGGGACTGTGGGCTTGGTAAATTATATCTTCAGATTTAGTGCACTAGCCCACAAATGCACACTTTGTACTTTTGAATGGCAAGAGGCCCTCACATCCTCAAGTATGCCTCTCCATAGTGAAGTTCCATGTTGGGACCCCATCTGGCCATCTAATTACATTGAAAATGCTGACATAAAATGTTGAGAATTATGAGCTGGAGCAAAAGAAAAAAATAAAAATCCTCAGATGGCAAATTGTATGAGAAGCTCCCCACTGCAAACATCTAGCACTCACTTCCCCACACACCAACACACCAACGACCCAATGAAGAATGAAGGAATGAGTAACGAAAATGAGATGGGAGGGATAGGGCCAAGATCTCTCCACACTTAGTACCTCAGATGCTTTTGATCATATCAGGTGTTCTTCTGTATATAGCTTCATCTTAGATCTTAGATTAGTTAATTTATTACTATATGGTGATCATACTTTCACTTTTTTTACATTCTGTGTTTATGCCACATAGACACCCCAGTGGTAGACGAGAAAAGGATTGCTGCTTCTTGAAAGAGCATGGCAGGATAGGGACTAAATTTAGGACCAGGTTCATGTGATTCTACAAAATACCCACTGAAAATTATATCTGATGCTGATCTCCTTTTTTAAGATTTTACACTCAATTTTAATTTGCAGCTATCTGTGCTCCAGTGCTATCTGGAGTATCTGATTAAAAAGAGAAAACTTTGCCACAATATTGCTAAGACTTCAGGTGTATTCTGATACAACATTAACATCAGATGCATGTGTGTTTTAAAATTCTTCGGGACAGGGCTGGACAGGGCAAAAGCCATTGTGGTCCAGGCATTTTGAGATCCCACTGCTGAAACCTGGCTGCAGAACTACTATTTTTCAGTGGGTCATCCCCCCCAAAGTTAGAATTAAGGATGAAACTAAGAGGAGAAAACACTTTGCAAGTGAACCACCTGTATTTTTTACCTATTATTAAGATTATGAAAAACACAGACACAGGTAATTCTTGATATACAATTAGTCGTTTAGCCATTGTTCAGAATTACAGTGGACCCAAGCAAAGGTACTTACGACTTACGGAATCAGATTTCCAACACCCACCACCGTGATTGTGTGATCGGTGTTTTTCAGTCGGCTTGCATTCATGGCCGTTTACAGCGTGCTATGCTTATGTGTCTGCGATTTATGATGACTTTTGCTGGAAAGGGACATTTGCTTCCAATTTCCAGCAAAGTGAACTTCCAGACAATGAGTGTCCTTAATGACGATGGCGTTCTCCTAATGACTGTGGATTTGCTTAATGACCATGGTGATTTGGAACAGCCGCCACAAAAGTTGTAAAATCGAGCATGCTCACATTATGACCTGCTTAACGACCGACATGGACTTGCAACCATAGTTCCGGGCTCAATTATGGTGATAAGTTCAGAACTACCTGTATGGGGACATTTTTTTAGGCTTGGGAGATTCTAAGGATTGGGATGGGAGTAATTTGCCTCTCAAAGGCCTGTTGCTCCCATTTTACCCTGTTCATCCCCCAAAGGAGCAGAAAGTTGCAAAATTCGAACTGTCTCCTTCCAGTGACACCATCACGTTACGAGGTCTCTTCCTACTTCCATTGGAAAAGTCAAGAGGCTCCAACCCGACTTTAAGGGGAAAATGTCTCCTGAGGGCTGACTCTTCCTGTTTGTCCCCAGGGTGAAAACTGCCAGTGGTAGTAACTTCTAAGTACCTTGTCAGTTATGCAGATGAAGGTGTAAGAATTCCCTTTGTGTGACAGTGTGTTGAGAGGCTGGAGGAGAAAAATCTATTTGTCCATGTAAGCTTTTTAGATAGCTCCCTCTGCCTTTGAGTTCTGAAGAGAGGAAGCTTTTTGAGGTTTATGTTGTACTTTTTTTAAAAAAAAATTATTTTGCAGCTGATTATCCATTTGTCTCAAGTTGCTCTATGAGATGAATTCAATTCCGCGTGATATAAAACAGTCGTCTATCTTTGCTTCCACTCTCTGCGTTTCCAGATTGATTATTATGTGCGAAGGCCAGGCTCTGCAAGGCAGAAGGGAGGCAGATTTATGCTTCTGAATACACTGATGTACTGTTTTACTAATGCTGCTATATTGTCCCAAGTGGAATAAATTTTCTACTGGCAGCTTGGGCCTTTTTGCTTTATAAGGGAATACTTTGAAGTACCTTTTCAAAAAATACTTTGCGCCACCAAGTATCTAAGATGTTCTTGGATCGTCCTAAAATTAGTGCTCCAAATAGTATTCCTTGTCAGATCCTGCTGTACAGAAAACAGTAGTATAATTCTCAATATTTTTTTTTTAAATTAGAAATATAAACAGCCTTTCCCCCTTCTATTTAGGTTCTTTTGTGCAGTTCTGGGCACCTTTACAACAAGCATTACCACAAATGGCATCATTATACCTTTAAACATCCAGAAGTTTTTGTCTCATGTAAGATTTGTTTCCTTATATAATCACTGTGCTGTTCTCCACAAAGGATTTTAAAGGAAGGAAAACTTGGTGACATTAACAGCTCTACTGATTTTTGAGGAGTGATATCAGAAGGTTGCATCTTTTCACATCTGGCCATTTGGGGAATGGGAATTCCAGTCTGACTGGAATTTTAAAGATTAAATCATGTTTGGAATCAAGGACCAGCTAGCATGGCTTTGAAAACATAGGAGGGTATGAGCTACAATCAGAAAACCATTTTCCAGAACTAGGCTTTTGCATTTTGTCTTTGCTCCAGCATGTTATGCATGCTGGAAATTCCTGGAAGCTTCTCATTTGAAGCTTGTTCCACACATGATTTACATGCATCTCTTATTTTTTCTTTGAATCTCTGGTAAGAGGGCCACTAATTGAAAATCAGCTTACAGTTGTCCTTGACTTATAACTATTCATTTAGTAACTGTTTGTTACTAACGGTTGTTAGTTGCAACCGGCACTGAAAAGAGTGAGGTAAAATCATTGTAGCAGGGGTCTCCAACCTTGATGGCTTGACGACTGATGGACTTCAACTTCCAGAATTCCTCAGCCAGTTTTACTGGCTGAGGACTTCTGGACGTTTGAAGTCCATCAATCGTCAAGCCACCAAGATTGGAGACAAGTGAGGTAAAATCATTGTAGCATCGTCAAGGTCATATGATCTGAATTCAGACAGTTGACAACTGGCATGTATTTACAGCTGTAACAATGCCCCAGGGTCATGTGAACACCATTTCCAACCTTTCCAGCTGGCTTTCAACAATCAGAGTCAATGGGGGGGGAGCCTGATTCACTTAACAGCCATGTGATTCATTTAACAACCCTGGCAAAAAGGTTATCAAACCAGTTGCAGCTCACTTAACAACCGCTTTGTTCAGCAACAGAAATTCTGGTCCCAAATATGTTTATAGGTCAAGGACTACCTGTATTAATAACGATAGGACTTTCTTGCCTTCCACGATGGCAGATTGAAGCCCCTCAACTGGAGTTCCTTCAAGGTAAAAGCCTCAAAATTCCCCGCTGAAAGGATCGAGATTGGAAAAGGCTGCTAGAAGCAATAATTTGAGCTATTAGGTGCTGAATATGCATAGTTGAACCAAGCTGATAATGAGAACTTCTTCCAGTTTTCTTCTCTATGTGGGCAAATGAAGAAATATTTGATGATGTCGTACAGATCTATGGATGTGGCACTTAGGTGATGATGTGAATGTGGCATCACCTTGGTTTTTCGCTAGTGCCACTGCTTTTCTTCGTTACTCAGCTTCAGCAATATATATGTGCATTTGATTATTTCTTTAATGAAAGGCACTTACCAGTGGATTTTCATTTTTTCTAGTCAGGACATTCTTGTTCTTCTCCAATGCATGGATTTGGAAAACTTTGGTTAGACCGCTCTGCTGGATTGTCCTTTATAATCACAGTGCCAGGAACTATTGGGATTAGATCCAGAAATTCTTGGCTCTGTGTACACAAACTTGTGCGGTAAGCCTCAGAGCTGTAATGTAAATTACTTTCCCCAGGAAAATGAATTTCTTTCAGGCCATGGACAGACCCTGGCCTTCTTGGGCATTCCCAGACTGGCAAAGCTATTAGAGGCTGGAAATTTGACAGAGGAATAGTAACTTATTTGGCCTGGTCTTTTAAAAAAGATAGATAAATCCCCCCTCTTCTTTTTTTAGTTTTGGCATAGAGCTCAATGCAATCTCCTCTATTCCCCAACTCTCATTATTTGACCTATTCATGTCCTGGTGCTTGAATGTTTTCTGAGTTGCCTGTGATTCAGCATTAGCGCACAACAGGGGTGAACCCTGTAATTTGAGAATCATTATTCAAGAAGAGGGAATGGCGTTTGCATAGTGATTTGTATGGGAAAGCAAGAAGGCCAAATGATTCAGCCTTCAGTCCCTTCAAGGTTACGTTTTAGTACAGAAAGCGTGTTCTCATCATTTTTTCTTCTGCACATCTTAATTTTCAGAGTCACTCATGTTGCCCAAACAAGCCATACAGAAGAGGTAGCCCAGTTGCAGTCCATGTTGTAGTCCAGGGATCCCCAACCAGCACCAGTCCCCGGCATGCCAGCAACCGGGCTGCCCAAGATCACCTAATTGGCTTCATGCCTAAGTTGAGACTAGAACTCACAATCTCCCATTTTTTAGCTTGATGCCTTAACCACCACACAAAATTGTCTCTCCTTGAATATTATTTATACCATTTATTTATGACAGTTATTTATGTCATAACTTTCAGGATAATAACCCTCTGAAGATGGTTTACAAACATTGGAAGCAATTGTAAGCAAAGGCACCGTGAATAGAACTATATTAACAAATAGGGAGCAAACTAAATATTGCTATGTTGATAATATATAGCGGACATGTAATTGCTTGACAATATAATTGTACCACAAGTAGTCACAAAGCTTCCCTTGTAACATAAGTTCTAAAAGTGTTATTCTCTACTCAAGATTTGCAATGTGACGTGGTTGTTTGCCTGACAGTGCTAAATGAAGTGTCCAGAGGAAAGGAAGTTGTATCAGACTATAAGATGGCAGCCTCTGGAGAAAACTATTATGTATTGGCCTTATTATTAGTGTATGTGTTTCAATGAAACTATGCTGAGTCACTGGGCTCAATTAGTTGACGCTTCTATCCCTCAGACTGCATGTCTCCAATCTCGGGGATTGTGCGGGAAAACTTCAATTGCCTATTGGCTGCCGCCTAGTGGCCAAACAGTATATAAGCATGTGCATTACTGCATTTGCTCAGTCGATCCAAGCCTGCTCTAAGAACAAGTCTACTTTCTGTTATGATCCTGAATTTAAATAAACTGTTCCTGTTTGACCTGTACTGTCTCCGTCAATGACCACTGAACCCAGTACGCAACAAAAACAATATGCCATCAATACCCTTGGAGACTGGGCTACAGTTGGGAAGAACCGCTTCCTGACTGTTTCTGAAAACAGGACTTCTTTATTTTCTAAACTTCTCTTTCCTCCATCCAATTCCCAGAGTCTACAGGTATTCCTCAACTTACAATCAATTCCTTAGTGACTGTCTGAAGGTACAATGGTCCTCTTATGACCCAGTTTTTCAGTTCTGACAGCTGCCCCCCTCCTTGTGATCATGTGGTTGCATTTTGGGTGCTTGCCATTTACATTGCCAGTGTTGGTGATCAAAATTGGCAAGTGTCTCATGGTCACATGACTGTGACAGGTATGTATATATCTGTAACAAACTTAAATAAATGATGCTTTTTCTTCTACCTGTTTCTGTTGGAAGAAGATAAGGGCATGAACTAAGACATTTCTATGTAGATAAGAAAGTGGTTAGTATGTGCAGTTACTGTAATGTTCTAGGTGATATATCCTACTCTTTTATTCTTTTTGTTCCGGTGCTACCCTTTTTTGGAGTGTGGTGTTTGGCAGTTATACACACATTCACATGTATGTTGAAAGATGAGAACTCTCAAGCGAACGATTTTATCTGCCACTGGCAACACTTGCTTGACAAGAGGAGGGGGAGATTTCTGTCTGTGTATCATTTCTCTTCTACCCCTCCAATCTTTCTTCTTTTGAAGGTGGAGATTGCTGAACATTTCTAGCAGTCTTTTTTTCTTTAATATTTTAAAACAAATGCATTTCTAGGTTCTTTCCCATGGGGCTATTGTTGGTAATGTTACTGCGGACAAGAAGTGAGTCCAGCTGAACAGGTTTCTGAGCTGGCTTTTTGCCTGCTTGCCCTTCTCCTTTCCTTCTGAGAGCCATCTGGAGCATAGATGACCGAGATGCTCATGGCAGTTTCCAATAAATTCAGGGAGGGCCCAGGAGGATGGAATATGAGGTATACCAACGGCCAGATCATTGGGAAAAGATAGAAGCGCCATCCTGTTAGCCATCCTTTGCAGCATTCAAGTATTGGGAACTGTGAGCTAGCTTGGCCTGTACCCTCCCAGAAACCTGGGACCAAAGCTTTGTCCACAAGCACATCACCTTAGCCATAGTTATTGTAAATCAATGTTCATTAACTCTCCCATCCTGCTTCTGAGAACATCAAATCTTCCTCATGCTAAGAATACATCACAGCCTTCTCTTGTAATGGTAGGGATAGAGAAAGGACTAAGTAGATAGAATACAGAAGCATTCTTTATTATGTTCAGAGTTTCTTTAGGTAGTAGGGAAAATAAATACACCTTGTATCTATACTAGCCCACAAGATATGAAATGGAACTTTGCCATGTTTAGAATACTTTCCTAGCCTATGTTGAAATATCAGATTTCTGTGTTAGTTGCTTAGAGGAATGGGCGAAACAGAAAGAGAAAGCATATGCTTTCTTTGATTTCAGATACTACAAAAGAGGGGAAAATATGTGTCAGGAATATCTTATGCTTTCAGCTTCTGTAGTTCCTCCACATCTCTGATGGAAATTTGGCATGTCAATACAATTTAGGAAAGCTTTCTGGACATGCCAGTAAATGTGCAAAGAAATATCACGGGAATTTCCACTTTAGAGTTTTGTTTATTTTCATGCAACCATCTTTCTATGTATCAACTCTTCTGGTCAGCATGAGTAATTCTTCCACATGTTTTATGCCTTGTGTGTTCCAATAGTGCTGATCTTTAAAATATGTCATTTTGCTATGTGTGATCTTGTATTCAGTAGTGCACACTTGAGTTGTTCCTTATTACCATGGGATGAATGGATTCTGAAAAATCCTGAAATTTAGTTGACATCTTTCAGTGAGAGAAGACCAAAAAACCTTGAATGCAGTCACATGTCTGGCACAGAAGAATTCACTATCAGACTGCTTTTCTGCTATGCAGAACTTTAAATATAATTTGGTTTCAAAGAAAATATTAAAATTTAACAGAGATTTTGATCGCCAGTATGGCAATTCTTTGCACGTATACGGAGAACTGTTATATACCATGCTGGTCAGCTCCTGTGACCATTGTTAATGGTAATTACAAATGTTATGAGCCTAATTTGCCAGGAGTGTAGTATTTTAAAAACAAAATAGCTATACTACAAAATATACTGGATCAGGATCCTGGTTGGAGCAGACCATGTTTTACTTCTACATATTACATTTTTCAGTCCTATTTGCTTGGTGAATTATTGCTTTACTGAAATATCCCTGTATAGGTATTCAAATCAGAAGAAAGCACCCATCACTGGCTTGCCCTAAACACAGATTAGATCATAAATCTCTCAATCTGAAGAAGCAAAATCTGGAGGTCAGAACCTTGTATCCAACATTACAGCTGAGAACAGTTGTCGACTCTCATCTGGGTCATGAGGAAACTCACTGAAAATTAATTTGCTTGAATCTATGTGAGATTTTAACTAAAGGGGTGGTGAAGGCTGGGGTACCTCTTAAGACCTAACTGAGGTTACAAGTGCTATATTTCCAACCCTTGTTACACATGCTTTTCAGTTTGATTTCTAGCTTTGTCATGCAGCAAAACAGTGTTTTGATTTTTGGTAGCATTTGCTACTATCAGCCTTTCTTTTTGTTTTACTATAAAAAAAAACTTTAAAAGCCCCCATAAAATGCACACACAACAAAGGAAAGTGGTATTATATTCAGAGAAGGTTACTTAACACTATTAACTCTTGGCTAAATGGAATAATATTGATCAGTCTTTCTATTACATCAATAGAGAGCCAGTTCATAAACAGGAAACAAACACTTGGACTATAGCTCTGGGATCAATCTTTCCATCAATTTTTTTTTGCTGTTTCTCCCTTTCCTGGTTGATAATTGCATTTTTCATATAGTGATAAATCCTAAGATTTGGATATAGCTTCAGGAAATGATTGTGTTACGATTGAAATGCTGAAAATTGGTAGCCATCGTTTACACAAGATAATAGCAAAACTATGTTCGAGATACCTCAGAGAAGAAAAAATATCCGATGTATGAAAAAATGCTGAAGTGATTCTTATACACAAGAAAGAGGACCAAGATGATTTAAAGAGCTATCATCCAATAAGCCTTCTTTCAGTCATCTACAAGGTTTTCACCAAGATAGTAACAAAAAGAATATTGAGAACATTAAATGAGGAACAGCCAAAGGAGCAGGCAGGGTTCAAAAGTGGCTCCAAACCCAATGGATCATAACAAGATTGTCCAACAGGTGATTGCACAACAAGTTTAGTTTAGTTTAGTTTAGTTTTATTTATGTTTCTATACCGCCCTTCTCCCCGAAGGGACCTAGGGTGGTGTACAGCCATTTAAAATACTTCACAAAACATACAAACAACTTTTAAGTACACTATACCTCTGTGCATGACTATCATTGACTACAAAAAGGTGTTTGACTCAGTATTCCAGCAAACAATAATTAATGCATTGCTCAACCAATGTGTACACACTTACATAAACCTACTACAATCAATTTATGAAAAAACAACTGTGACCATTTGCCTTAATGATCTTAAAATGGAAATCAACATAGAACGAGGTTTCCGACAGACAGAGTGATAGAATATCACCTATCCTTTTCTCATCCTGCCTTGAAGAAGTATTTTGCAAACTAGACTGGGCAAAAGATGGAATAAAAATCAATGCCTATTTAAATCACTTAAGATTTGCAGATGATGTTGTTCTGTTTTCACAAGACCCAGAAGAGCTACAAAGACACATATAAGGGCTGCACAAAGCAGGAGAACCATTTGGCTGAAAAATAAACCTGAAAAAGAGCCAGGCTATGTTTAATAAATTCACCAAAGAAAGAAAAATTTTATATCTGGAAAAGAACTAGACATAGTAGATCACTGCATATACCTTGGTCAATGGATCTCAATGGAAGGTGATACAATAAAGGAAATTGAATGGTGTGTTAAATGTGGTTGGCAGGCATTCGGCAAGCTAAGCATAATTTTCAAGAACAAACTCCCCCTTTGCCTGAAGAGAAAGGTTTTCGATCAGGGTGTGTTACTTGCTCTAACGTATGTTGGTGAAACATGGACACTAACCTCACAATCGATACAAAAGCTATGTGTGGCGCAAAGAGCCAGGGAAAGATACATACATGCTCAGCATTACAAGACAGGATAGAAAGACCTGCACATGAATTAGAGAGTATACAACATCATCAAGAGAGTGAAAGAATTGCAATGGAAATGGGCTGGTCATACAGAAAGAACTGATGGTGGCAGGTGGACCAGAGCAGTCATGGAGTGAATCCCACTTGATAAAAAAACATCCATGAAAGAGACCTAAAAAAAGATGGATTGACAACATCAGCAAGTACAGCATAATTGGTTCCGGAATCGTGCTTGTAATCCAAAGCACTCGTATATCAAAGTGACCAAGCATTACCTACAATCTCACAGTGAGAGAATGTGCGTATACTGTACATACTACTTGTAATGCAAGACATTGCTTGTTTATCAAGTTAAACTTTATTAAAAATGCTTGCTTGTCTTACAAAATGCTCTCAGACCAAGTTACTAGCAATCCAATATTTTATTGTATTTTAATCACATTCATCTTTGTTATTTTACGTTTCTGACCTAATGATTAACCTTTTTAAAAAGTCTTTTCTGGAATGCCCAGTAAAAGTTAAAAAAAAGCCAAAATCTTTTATTGAATATTTTTTAAAAATTCAGTTTAAGTTCATAAAACATATACTTAATCTTTAAGAGCCTTGGCTACTAAT
Source organism: Pareas carinatus (assembly GCA_032468095.1). Lineage (NCBI taxonomy): Eukaryota > Metazoa > Chordata > Lepidosauria > Squamata > Pareidae > Pareas > Pareas carinatus. The sequence continues at coordinate 247,840 of JANHFO010008753.1, read as the reverse complement.
GTATTAATAAAGGAATATTATGTCTCTTTATTCCAGTGTTCTTACAAATAATTAGCATCTATTCTGGTGCATCACTTTTAAATAGTTGTTTATTTAAAAATACTGTAAAGTTAGAGTAATCTAGAATATATTCTAAGACTGACAGTTTGGGATTTTTAAGCACTATTAATACATCTAAACCAAATTGTGAAATCAGATGTTTTTATTGAATGCATTAAGATTTCACAATTCTGGGCATTCCAAAATCCTTGTGTAATAACTCAAATAGTTTTAAAAACTTAACCAACAGTAAGCTGTTCTAAAGTATAATAATTCAACTTGCCTACAATTTCAAAGGCAAGGAAAAAGATTTACCTGCAGTTTTCAAATTACAGTTTTCCCAGAGTGCACATTTGTCAGAGTTGAAATGATTTTTCTCCCTTTTCCCCCCGAATGTGCCTGGAAGCCTTTAATGCATAAAATATAATAGAACTATTGTGAAATACGAAGCCATTCCCCCCTTTGCTATAAGATAGTTCAGATAACATGTTTTTAGTTGTGCACATAATGGGTTTCTAAAAATATTTGTTCCAGAGAGAAAAGAAAAATTAAAACTCCCATCATAGGCCATGTCATTTTTCTGGACTGCTTTGCAATAATTTTTCCTTAGGATGTTGGACTGGAAAGTATTGCTGAATGTGAGTTGTTGAGCTCTGTGACTTTCATCTTAAAGATTCTGTAGAAGTCTGTTCTAGTCTGTCTGCCGGTGAGGTCACTAGGATTATGCTGGTGGATCTCTTCTTCCAGGTATTCATAAAACCCTTGCAAGTACTCATCAGGGACATCCATGTTTAGTTCTGATATAAATTAAGATAAATGTTTCTTTTGCTGAGGGATGTTAACAATATAAGAAGCCTCTTCTTTTGGATCACCTCCTGGGAGATTGGCAAGGGTCCTTCTCTGTTTGCACTTAGGAGAGCACTTCAGATGTTTCTTTCTGCTCTAGTGTTTGAGTTTCATTAGACAAGTCATCCCTCACATACTTAACTTAGAAATGACAATCGTGTAAAAAACGTCATTTTGAGTTTTGTTCAACTTCATAGACATGTTCAAACGCAGTTTTCTTGGCAAAAGTATAAGAGTGGTTTGCCATTGCTTTTCCCTCGGGATGACTTTCAGTGTCCTAGGGTAGCTCACAACCCCCAAATTCCTTGGCAATCTGACATCTGAGCACTAAAAGGCTTACAACCCTGTTGAGCTTCCGACACAAGTTTATTCAAAAAATTGTCCCTTGAATTGGTTGCAAAGAATGCAGTCATTCTGTTGGTGGTGCTCCACTGATTTTCTTTTCCCCTTCCCCATGATTTCTGTGCTATAGAAAATGATTGGCTTTAATTTCATTTCATTTATGAGTGTTCATCACTTTTGGTTTCTCTCTCATATTATGGGATGAACCCTGTCTGCATATGTTCTTGAACTATTTTCCAAATCAATCACTTTTATGGCAGAGCAAAAGCAGTGCCTTTCTATCTTCCACTTTATGACAAATGGTTATCAGTTCATTAAAACATTCACAGGGGGGAGGGGTAAGGTTGTAAGTGATGGGAAAAGAATTTTTTATCTTTATCAAATTATTTGATTAATTATTAATTGGTTGTAGTTTTTGATGTACTAGTTGTAGAATCTTTGGTTATGAAGGGAAACTATTGGATTAATTATTAACTGGTGATAGTT
>JANHFO010008753.1:211280-222338 GCA_032468095.1 Pareas carinatus | reverse complement strand
TATCCTATCCTATCCTATCCTATCCTACCCTACCCTACCCTACCCTACCCTACCCTACCCTACCCTACCCTATCCTATCCTAGACTAGACTAGACTAGACTAGACTATTTTGTAAACCAACTAAATTTTAGTTCTTTGTTTGTCTCCTGAAGCCTGATGAAAAGACAGATAAGAGGTTGAAATATGTTGAGAATAACTAAGTCGATTGGATTTCATTGAGAGCAGGAAAGGCTACATCTTCTTCTCTACTTTTTCTTTGATTTTTGAAGACTGATGGTGGGCTATACTTCATGCAATAGAAATTGGGACATATTTCAGAATATCTGCATGATATTCAGGATCATGCAGAACAAGACCATCTTGTACAACTTGTCCTCCTTAAAGCATATGAGAGAAGCACGTTGTCACATACTAGGTAGAAATGGAAGAGGACTCTGCATGTCTTCAGAGACTGCTTTATAATATCCTTGGTATATACGGAATCTGTCTAATTTAATTGTACCTTTGACTGCATCCCTAGAGAAACCTTATAGAAAATTCTTAAGGCTTCTTCTATAAATAAATGACTTCTTCTGCTTACCTACAACCCACATGCAAACACGCAAAGGTTCATTCTGTAGAGACATCTTACATATTGTATTTCAGCTCAGTTTAAGCAGACCTGTTTACCTGTTGTTCAGCATATATATTAATTCCTTACCAGATTTCATGTTCTGAACTCTCACCCTTCTAACATACTTGAAAACAAACCTATTAATACTATTTTATGTAGAAGACACTGAGATCTTTTCCATGTGCTACTTTTGACACTCCTCAAAATCCCTTCACCAGAAGGTATCCAAAAGTGTTGAATGTTTGTAGAGGGAATTGCGATTGTCATTTTTGTTGGAGATTTGGAGGGTGGCAGAACGAAAAGGAAAAGGTCGTGGAAGTGCTGAGAGTGCTGGAAGTTCTGCTCCTGGCCATTTGGAAGTGGGCTGTGACTGACGTGAGGAGAGGCTGAGAAGGCAGCAATAGTGGGAAGTAAATGGTAGATGAGAAGTTGATGTAGAGGTCAGCACAGCAAGCTTTCCAGACCAAACCAGCATGATGAAGCTTGCAGTTCAGTGAATCTTGGTCTAGTGTGGTGGGGATGTGGCAACAGCTTGACTGGCTGTTCTGTTTGGAAGCTACCAGCCACTTGGACAGTGTTTGAACTGCTTCTTGGGTTTCCAAGGAGCTCCAGGAAGATGAAGCATTAGAAGGCACACCTAGAATCCCATTAGAGAAAGACAATGATTAAGAAGAAGCATTTATTAGGGATTATATGGCGGTGATAAGAGGAGTGGAAATGTAGCTATTTCTCTCATTTTATTGTGTCCTCATCTGACACCAGCATCTTGTGATCCTGACCAAAAGTGACTTAGTCCTTGTTGGAGAAGGAGGAGCTGACAGGATCTCCTGCAATGCTGTTTTGAGGAATATTCTAGCTATCCAATGGTTCAGATTCTGTAGAGAATAATAAGAGGGTAAATAGTAGTGATAGCCTTCTCGTCAGAGGGGAAGGTCCTGCCTGTCTTGAATGATCCAATAGCCATGGACAATTTTCATTGCTGACCCTAACAGCCCTCAACGTTTTCCATCAAGATTTAGGGAAATGGTAATCAGTTTGTGGCTTCAGAGGAAATAGATTATCTGGTCCCTTTTCGGTCAGGCTTTAAACTGGGACATCGTAGTGAGACAGCATTGATCATATTGTTGATGACTGGCAGAGCTGAAACAGTGGTGTGCTACCATCCTTGTGCTCACTGACCTATCGGTGCCTTTTAGTGGGAATGTTTGCAGGGAGGGGGAAACCTGAAAATGCTAACTTAAGCATTCCAATGTACTTTAAGTTGTACGGTTTTAGAAATAGAAAACTTGAGGTGGTGCCCTCTCGGAAGCCAAGATCTATTTTTAAATTTGGGGATGATAATTCTGTGCCATAAGGCTGTCCTTAAGGAAACAGTAATCCTTAAAGTAAATAGGAAACAGCAATAATGAAAGAGTGTGCCCCAGAAAAAGATTCACTGTTGGCGAAACGTGACTGCTTTAAATAGTCGAGTATACCCCAAGAGCTGAAATTGTTTTACCACACGACTCAAGGGGTTACTGCGATCATTTTCCAGCTGTGGTCTTCTCAGAAGAGAGGGCAGGGCCTTGTGGGTTTTGGCTTAGATTGACCTCAGAGAGCATAAGCTGAATTTTGAGTTTCAGATCACCACCTAAAATGCTGTCTTCCAGATTGTGCTTTTTTGTTTTGTTGAAGTCTCTTAATAATTTCCAATGAAATGTTTATTTAAAAGGTTGTATGTTGCTTCTTACTGAAAGAATACCTGCTGATTGAAAAACCACTCCTGTTTTATGTGTGTGTTAGAAAAAGGCAAGCATTTAAAGCATGCTCTCCCTCATGGTCTCTTTTAGAAAGCGGGATTCAAAGTGGTACCTGAATCAGATCTTGTGTTCAGTTACAGTAATCCCTGCAAAATCTGTCGGTGGGGGACTTGAAGCCAGCCTCTTCTAGGCACTCACCAAGATGGCAACGGTGAGGTCAGCAGGGATCAGATTTGGGGACCTTAATTATCAAATTTTCCCAGCTGCATAACCGAATGTTTTTCATGCTGGGTGGGGAATTCTCAGAGTTGAAGTCCCCACATCTTAAAGTTGTTGAAGTTTATTGGCTACTGTGAATGCTACCATACTCATAGCATTCACAGTAGCCAATAAACCTAAACCTACAACTGTGAGGCATAAAAACTTTGTCAGAATGAGTCTCTTGGGGGGGTTTCTTTTTAGTAGACAAGCAGAATCTCTCCTACATGCTTTTATCCTGTACATTGCTAATATCATTTAAGGTTAAACCTTATTTGACCTAGCTTACTCAAAGTTAAGATTCTGAAAAAACTAGAAATTCAACAAACCTTTTAGGGTGAAAGGGGAAAAAAAGAGATGCCAGCTGCTGATATTTTAGAGTTGTAGTCCTTTATGTTCTTCCCAATTGAACTGAATAGGATTACATGGTAAACAACTAAAATAGCTGAGTATTTTTACCTCTCTTCTCCCCCCCCCCAACTCTCAGATGATGGAATCTGAAAGAGGTAATAATAGTAACACAATCTGTTTTCTAGTTAAAATAAAAACCTGTGGCTAGCTGAGGCTCAAATACGGACACATTGGATGTCACATTGGGACACGGTCAAAGGAGGATTTCATTTGATGGTCTACCACAGGCACTGCATTCCTTGGAATGCATGCAGAACTATGAAACACACAAGCATGTGCTTTGTAATAAGCAGTGTGGCTTGCTAAGGAAGGCACTGTGTTGGCGCTCTTCCCTCAGCCCCAAATATTATTGCCATTGACACAGGTAGGATAGCAAAGGTAAAACAGCCTTAAAGGAAAATTCTTCCCAGAATAGTTTCTTGGCAGGACAACTTGTCCTGCTTTGCAGAGCATGGCCAGCACAGTATGGCATGTGTTGTCTTTTGGTGCACCCAGTACCGATGCCAATGAGCACACTGTCCAAAGGGAAATTGGAGCAAAATGAATGGAAATTGGGCAGGGTTCCAAGATGTAGACATGGCTGTAGGATCCATGATTCCTGGCCATTCTCATGAAATATCTGCATGGTATTTTTGTAGCTTGTGTGCACAAACTTATAAAAGGCCCAGTTGGACAAACTGTAGATGGTGCTAGAAGAAGGGCCAAAAGATAAGTCATCTGACTGTTGAAGAGTTTGGGCTTTTTGTTGACTTGAAGAAGAGGTAACAGGAAAAGTAACTACACTTGATATTAAAATAAGGCTGCAGTATAAAGCATGCTTAAAATCTATCCCATTGATATCAGTAAGGCTACCTTGAATATAGAGTGGATATGATTTTCACCTACAAATTGTTAAACAGGCAGGAAGAGTCTAATCCAAATTTAGCATCATCTGCAGCATACCCAGTGACACCAAAATGATGACATATACACAGTGACATCACACATATGCTGTCATTATGTAGCCTTGAGGCCCAGGTTCTGATAGGATTGTGTAAGTTGAAACATTACTGTGATATTTTTATGAGATGCTCCTCCTGCAGGTGGCCATGTCTGTGTTGGGATTCTCATTGTGGGCGAGGCCTTACACTTTCACCCTCCTCTGAGGTGGCAGTCTAGATGTTAATGGATAGCAATTTAAACAACCACAAATATTTGTTTCAGTGGATTTATTTTGGGGGGAATACGGATTGGTTTGTTGTGATTTTCCTTCCAGATGAGATTCCATGAATAGTTTCTTTTTGAGTTTGTTCAGAATACTCTCACAGATGTTATTCCCCCCCCCCCCTTTGTCATGGGCAGTGTCTCTAGAAGGGTCACCAATGTTTTGTGAGACACCTTCTCATATCACAGAGTCCTTCATTAGAAATGACATTGTTTTTCCTGGTTGCATTTAGCCCTCATGAGAGTTCTGTGTTTTTATTTGGAGGAAATAATTTTACATACTTTGCTATAATTCATGCGAAAAATCCTAGATATTTGAGCTTAAGCCCCATTTGTTGCGTATTTTATGTTTAAATTGGCATAATAAATACGAATAAATAATAACTGAAGCATTTGCATTTAACAGGGTAATGTTTAACCTAGACCCAATTAATGTTGTTTTAACTATGTATGATATGTTTCAAAATAACTTTTGAATCTGGGGCAGAAATTTAAATTTTTACATTTTAGTTTAATCTAGTTCACATTGTCAAAACAGTCTGAATTTACCTTGGAGAACCAAATGTAAAAATGGAAGAAAATAAGCTACTCTGAACATTGGAATTTCTGCTCAAATCCAACAAGGAATATTCTTAGTTTATGGAGGCACATTCTGGGGGAAAGAAATGTTACTTTATTTAAAAGAATCAGACTGTAGCAATTTATGCAGAATTTCCAAGTTATAAAACATGAAAAATACATTTATAACAATAGCTATAAATGTTATGAGTTTATTACACTAGTAATTTTTCAAGAAACTATTGCTGGAAAACAGAGTGGCAAAAACTAGGTTTTATTTAGACATTCCAAACAGTGACACTAAAGGACCTTGCACCTGGAAACTAGAGGACTTTGCTTCGACTTTCCCAGGTAAATAAGCCATTGGAATCAGAAATAGCTGGAAATAGTTTTCAGCAGTAGAAGCTTTGTAAATGCAACGTTTCAGACATGTTGGAAAATTACTGGGAGTAATTTCCAGTTTAGCTTGCACCTGGCACATTCCCAGTCAATCCCTACATATATGCAGATCAAATCATCTACACATGCTATTCATTTCAGCTAGCAAAAATAATATAGCCTTGTGTTGATTCAGTAAAGATCAGCAACCATTAAAAAAATTGACTAGCAAAAATAAGACAAAAGGCAAGCAAAAATAGGGAGAGAGAAACATGTAATGGTCAAGAGCATCAAAATGGTGGCGCAAACAGAAGATGGAAGGTTTGCCTCTTTTTATGTATGTGTGATATGTTCAGGGTATCTTAAAAGGGGATGGGGCATTGTTTCCTACTTATGGCACCCATATTGTTGACTTTTGACTATTACCATGGATGCCGCTAATTGGCAGGTACTTTACATTTCACTAAAGAATCTTATTTCCAATTAATTAAGCATAGAATTACAGTTGCAATGTTCCAGTAGATAAAGGTCTGGAATGGAGGCATAGAAGACACTGTCACGAGAATTTGTTTATTAATAGCCATCTACTTTCCTGTTTTTAATTCCCCTATATGGGTTTTGTAGATTAATGTTTCCTAATTTTTAATTCAGTTGTTTAATCTTAGTAATACAACATAGGTAACTACTTTGAATCATGAATTTATATATATTTACCATTCTGAAATCTACTTTCTCTCTGGAACAATATTTTCTTATTCAACCACTGAAAAAATAAAACATGCAAAACTTTGTTTATTACCATATTAGATCGATTATAAGATGCATCCTTATTTTTCTAAGTTAGAAATAGAAATAGGTTTGCCTTTAATTGCAGTTTATTTTGCAATGCCAAATTCCTTTCTAAATCTAATGTGACTGTAAATGAACTAAGCCATGTTCCTTTGAGAATTTGCCATGGTTGGGAGTTGGAAGAGGCCTTGATTTCCTTGGAAGTACAGAGAAGGATGTCTGTGTAGAAACCCTTATCAAATGTGGCTGCCCACGTGACACACAGAGAAGCCACCAAGATAATCCCCATAGTGATGGAAGAGGAACCTTAACGGGGATCAGCTAAACTGCGCATGAACACCCAAGACGCATCAATTTCAGCATTCCTCGTCTTAGAGGAAATGCTAGTTTTTTTCTGTAGCCTTTCTGTTTCTTTTAAAACAACAACTTATTCTATGGACTGGATTGGTTGTTTGATGAATATGGAAGGGACTGCTGAGAACCTGATAGTAGTGTGGGGGAGGAGATAGAAGAGACTCAGAAAGGTCTCCTCCCAAGCTGGGACACTGCACTGGTGGTGCGTGGACCAGCTGAGACGGGGAAAAGGAAAGCCCTTTCAGCTGAGAGGCTTTCCTTTCCCCTTCTCAGTTGGTCGTGCATTGCCACCAAACGAACAGCTGACGGGTGCACCGCCCCAGCTGTCCGACACATGCAGCGCCCCAGCTGCCCATTCCAGCTTGGAAGGAGGCCCCTCCGTTAGGAGACCCCTTTGGGTCTCTTCCGTCTCCTCCCTCCACTACAGCAGCATCAAAGTGAATTCTTTTTGAGGACATTTTAAACAACAAGCATACCCTTCACTCTGGTAAGTCGCCATTGAATATAAGACGCACCATGAATAAAGAGACACCAAAATATGACAAAAACTGCATCTTATAATCAATGTAATACGGTAGTTGCTCATGCATTATAACCATCAACTGGATTTGGTTGAACTATTCACAAATAAGGAATCATTTGTTCAATTCTAGAGACAAAATGTACAATATTTGTAAAGTTCTTAAAGTCTAGCACGAATTTGCCTCAGAAGTGTCATTGAATCACTCTTAGTGTATGGCAGTATTAATCTAGTGGTAATTTACTTCAGCATTCAATTTCTAAGGACATGCCATTCTACCTCAGTTTTCTGGGTGGCTTCGGTGGGAAAATAAGACATCCCCTGAAAATAAGACCTAGCGCATCTTTGGGTGCAAAAATTGATATAAGACAGTGTCTTATTTTCGGGGAAACACGGTATATTTAACCTAAAGAAGAGAAGATTAAGGGGAGGTGTGATAGCAATCTTCTGATGCTTTTAGGCAGAGGTTTTCAACCTGGGGCCCACGGAGCTCTTGGGGTCAAGTTGCCAGAGGGTCCACAGACAGGTCAAGGAAAAATTTGGAAAAAGTCACATACATGAATTGACATTAGAAATTAGTTGAATTTGTGGGAATGAGATCCGCCATGTAGCAGCGAATCTGCTTTAAGGGATGTCATGGAGAAACAGGGGTAGATTTATTCTCTGAAGTGCGCAAGGATAGAACAAGAATCAACAGATGGAAGCTTAACTGAGAGAAATCCAAATTTGAAATAAGGAATTTTCTGAAGCATGATAACTGTTAAGCAGTGGAACAATCTGCCTCTTGAACTCATAGATGCTCTATCACTGGAGGCTTTTAAACAAACAAATGTTAGTTGACGATCTGTTCTCCATTTCAGTGTTTTTCAAGAGAAAACTTGTCCACTAATCTCAGAGCTTCAATGGGAAATCGAGTCGTATTTTGCCATACCTAGTTCAGTGCTGATAAGCATATCATACTGGGTAATTCTACAATAACTTACCCTCTGATGTAGGATAATTATTTGAGTGAAAAAGAATGAGGCACTTCTCTCATTTGCAATTTTCAGTGTGATTTTGTAATGCAGAAATATGTTTTACATGTGGGATTTCATAATGTTGAAAAAAATGAGGAACTGTTAGAAAACATATCATCTCTGTAAGAGGAAATAGAAACATTTTAAGATCTTCGAATTGTAAATAGAACATGGTCTATTGCTTAGAATGAATGATTGTTGAAAAAGAAGCAAAAGACTACAATATACAATAAACTGAAGTGTAGTAGGCATGGATTACATAAGAAGCATGGTAAAATGGAAAGGGATCAGGTCAGAAATGAATGGAAGACAAATAAATGTATGCAATATCTCCTTTAAAGCACCAAGTTTGCTTCAGTTTCACCATGGCTATCCTTGCTGTACCTGTGGCTGTCACTTTAGTGTCTTCTTGACTCAAACTCAGATTATTGTAAACCCTATAACTAAGGGGGAACAGAGAAGGAGGAGAAGAAAACTAAGAGCTTGTGGTTTGATATACATGTAATTATTCTCTATCTCTCTTCCTCTTCCCCTCCCTCTCCCTCGCCTACTTATATAAATACAATACACTGTAGAGCCTCACATAATGACAGTGAATTTCAAGTTGAAGCTAATATCTGTTCCATGACGTTTTATTTCCTTTTTTCTTTGGAACAAAATTCAAGAAGGAACGAGCCACAGCATCCCCAGAAAATAAGATTGCTTGACTTTCCCCTGCTTTCCTTTCTTGTTTTCTATCTAGTTGTTGCCAGTTGCAATGAAAAAAACAAGCCCCATACAATAATACTTCCTGGTGGCCAAGAACTGAATGATAGTTCTTGTTTCCTCAGCAAGTGGAGGAATCACAAAAGTGATTGTGTAAATCTTGAAGGCTTCTGCCTACAGTTAGTAGATATATGAAAAAAGACATCTCTCAGCTAAAATAATATCCAAAGGGAGTGGTAAGGGGGATTAAATTGTAACTTTTGCTCCTTTTACATTGACAGGTAATAAAGTCATATTGTTCTTCTTAAGCTTGCTTATACAGTCAATATGGTGTAGTGATTAAGGCACCAGGGTAGAAATCAGGGATAGCCCTGCTTTAGGCACAACACCATCAAGATAGCCTTGGCAATGGTACAACACTTCCAAAAATCTGAACAAGAAAACTTCAGGGACTAGTGCAGGCAGTTGCCAGGAATCAACATGGACTTGTTGCTTGTATAGGACGGGGTATAAATAAAATTATTTATTTATTTATTTATTATTTATTATCACACATGATTGCATATTATTTTTGCTAGTATTAAAGTACATATATGTTTTGGACATTTAAATAAACTCAAGTCATTCATGTTTCTAGGATAGCTAAAGTGTCTTTAGGACACTCTGGGATAAGAGCAGCAGCAATCATGTATTCCTGTATACTTTTTCTGCCTTCTCCTCTTCTCTGGTTCTCATTGTTACAGAGCTGAAGAACAAGTTCATCAAGGTAGAAAATATCAGCATGCACGGTACTACAATTGCCAGTCACAAGATCACATGGAGTAGAAGGAGACACTTCTACAGAAGCATCTTGGGGCAATTATTGGGAAAATAAAAGTCAGTCAAGCATTAGAGCCTATCCAAATGCTTACATCCAAAATGCTATTTAAACCAGAAATATTGATGGGCTTCTTTGTGTTGTGATGGATGGATGTCATGAATATTCTGATTGGTTACAACACTTCAGGGTGCTCAACCAGGGTACCAAACTGGCATTTAGAGTAAGCAATAAATAGCTTTTCCCTTGACTTCATGCATTGATTTGTGAATGGATATACCTAGTGCAATTTATTCATTTGATGCAGCTTTCGCGGTGTTAAATAAAGTTAGTCATCCTCTAGGCAGGCCCAGGCCAAAACCAACATTAAATTTTGGGAATGATGGGAAATAATAAAATGTGTGTGTTAAATTTATCAAAGTATACTTTGCTTTTTTAAAGAAAAGGTTATTATTTTGGCATTACAAAGTCAGGAAGCTCGGAGTGACAAATAAAAGGAAGTTGACAAGGCTATCTATGACCTTCACGCTATCCACTTCTGCTTGAAAAATTGTTCTGACAACTTTTTACTATATCCAGAATAAAGGAAATGTGAAATTTTGGCAGATTTTTTTAAATTGATACACTCTTCATTTTCCTTTTCAGATTACTCTGCAATGACTACAGCCAGATACAGACCTACCTGGGACTTGGTGCTTGATCCTCTTGTGTTGTGTAAACTCTGCCTTGGGGAGTATCCTGTGGAACAGATGACAACAATAGCACAATGTCAATGCATCTTCTGTACACTGGTTAGTGAACATTAAAGAATTCTGTGCCCACATCCATCTAAACTGCCATTAGAGTCAGCAAGAGTCATGTTTGCATATCTGTAGGCAAGATTGTAGGACTGTAGTTGGGGGAGGAGCATTTACAATGAGCGTGTATACAGGTATACATTTTTAAACAAATAGCAGAAGTGTTATATTGTCCTGGACATAGGCTATATTTTCTGTATACATTTTTGTTCATTTCTAGACAAATAAATTAGAAAAGAGAATGAGGATTTTGTCTATCTCGGGAGGACCCAAAATTTTATTGTTGGTCAGGTTTATTTATTAAGTCTACACTGAGAAGATAGAATTAAAATTAAAATGTTTGTCCTAAAAAATGCTTCAAGCTCTTTGACAGCATTACCTAAACGGTTTGCACAATCACACTCCTTGGCTTTTAAAAACTGGTAGTGGTTAGAAAGGGTGATTTTTACAGCTGGAGAAGAGAACATATTTCATTGTTATTGCTGCTTTACTTTTTAAGCTCCTGAGGATCGAAGCAGGCCAGGCAGTAAAACTAAGAAGTCAGAGAAGGGTGGGCCATGTTTTCCTCTTTTGGGCATTGTTTGAGAGGTATATTTTAAATTTATAGTTGCATTAAACGTACTGTAAGCTCAATGCCTCTTTCATTTCTCACCAAAGTCAGCACAATTTCTTTCTTAAGGAGATGAAATCTGCAAAATATGATCCCACAGAGTCCTCCCAGGGAAGGGTTTTGTCTCTTAATGGATTTTATTTTTGTCTAGATGTTGTTCTTTTTGCTCTCTTAAAAACATTCTGATTGAAATTTTAAAGTACATTTTAAATAGTACGCTGGATAAGAACAAAATATCAATTAAGATGTCATTAAATTATGTATCTCTTATGCACATTTGAGAACCTCTA
>JANHFO010008753.1:171656-182813 GCA_032468095.1 Pareas carinatus | reverse complement strand
CCTTTTATATTAATAAAATGGAAGTTCTCTGACCATTATTTTACAAATGTATGTACCTTTTTAAAAAAATCATATTGCTGGGCCTCAGGATTTCAAATTGTGAATTTGGTGGTCCCCAAGGTCTAAAAGGTTGGCGAACACTATGCTATTCCGAATAATATTATTTATAGGGGGTGGGGGGCACTGGGGATTGATTTGTAGCACCAAGGGGGCAATGAAATGAAAAAGTTTGGGTCTAGCATTTTGTATGACTTCCATGTACTTAATGTCTGGTCCCCAATGTTATGGTCATTGCAGTGCCCCCATTGGTCACATTTACAATCACAGGGGCCCACCAGTCTTAAAGTAGCCAAATTTGAAAATCACTGAGCTGTAATGTCGGATAGTTGTGTGAAAAATAGTCATAAGTCACTTTTTTAGTGCCATTGTAACTATGAACAGTCATTACCTTTGTAAGCCGAGGACTCCCTGTATATAATCTACTTGTCTATGGAGATTCTAAGTCATCCAGGTCATGGTTATCCCAAAGAGGCTTTTTCAAAAGACAAATGGACTTTCTGAGAACTGAAGAAGCTTCTTGGATGAGAAGCGAAATGTCTTCAAGAAAGAAAAAAAAGTTCAACTACCTTTTTGAAAAAGCTCCTTTGAAACTATATGATCTACTGTTTCTTCTGCTTCTTTGAAAATCTGCACTTTGATTCATAAGAGGGTGTTCGACTTATGGCCTTGTTTCATTAGTTTGAATAGGTTGCTCTTGAGCAGCCAAAATGAAGCCTTCAGTTTCTTGTTTCAATGTTCCGTTTGTAAGCCATTGCCAGGTTTTATCTTTATCCACTTTCCTCTCAATCTTTTTTAAATATGTACCGTGTAATGTTTTTTTCTTGCCAGCATTCTGTTCATGTTTTTATTATATTATTTCAACGTTCAATTTTGGAGTAGACCTCTCCCTTTATTTCGGTGGGGAAGGAATATGCTATCAAGATCGCTACAAGGCTGTAGCACATTATTATTATTATAGTTCATCGCACAGTCTGCCAGATGTTCAGACTGGATTTGGCATTTTTGTCTACTTACCAAGGACCTGGGATGGACAGATGTGGAAGTTTGATGGTGTTACAGATACTGTCACAGGATGGAAAATATTCCCAGTAAAGCTGTCTTTTGTAACTGACTGATGGCAATTGTTGTTGTTGTTGTTGTTGTTATTATTACTATTATTACTATTATTATTATTTTCAGAGATAGCTATGGATTCATCACTTACCGCTATACTTGTGATGCATTTGCTGCACTAGAAAATGGATATACTCTACGCAGATCCAATGAACCTGCCTTTCAGCTATACATTTGTGGACAGAGGCAACGATACAAGGCTAACTATGCAGATCTTGGTATGATGTTTACTATTAGATGCATGTAAGACTCAGCTTTGGTGTGCCAGGAGAGTTTCTAATTTTTGAGTTTACTCTGCTCCTAACTCCCCTAAGAAAGCATATTTTAAAAAATGCACATAGTTCAGGAACAGGTTTGTTGTTCCTCATCTAAGGACTGCGTAAGGAATTTTTTTTAAAAAAAAGTATCTCCCCCCCCCGCAAGATTTTTCAAATGGGAAATTTTAAACAGTGCCAAATTATAATGCAAATGCACTTCTATTGCAACAATGGGCAAAAAAGACAGATGAAAAGAAAATGTTGCCATCAAGATTGGATTTGCTGCAAAATGGGCCATGGCTGGCTTATCTGATGGTTTCGGATGGACTTTCTAAATGAGAGTAACCTTTCTAAAGCGATGGAAACTTAAGCTCCTTTGGAAGAGATTGGAGCATGAATGAAGTAGTGTATTAGGAGAAAGCATGGGAAGCTTTCTTTCTTGCTCATTCAAGTTGCAGTTCAGTCTCGTTTCCAAGCCAGTGCAAAATGGAGTGGGACAACTGGCTGCAGCCAACGCTTCACTGCCAATTTGCCACGGTCGACACACCACAGCCCGCCCTCCATGGCCAACTCACCATGAGACAACTCACCGGAGGGACAATTTGACAATTTTATTTCGTTATTTAAAATAAATGAAAAGATGTTTTGCTTTTGGTCATTCGCATTTCGTTTTGTCCCTCCTTTTGCATCCTTTCTTTAATGATTCTATTCACCATTTTTTTAATATTATGTAACTCTTGTCCCCTGGTGAGTTGGCTGCGATTAGTTGGCCTGGACCCATGCAGAAGTGGGTAGAGCAGCCAAAAAAATAAGTTTAGGCTTTAAGTTTTCAAGTGCCGAAGACTGCATGATGAATAATTGCGAAAAAACAGAAAGATCTCTACTCGCCACCTCCTGTTGACTCTGATTCTGTGGAAACGTAGAGCAGTTTTGCCTGATAAAAGGCCTTGTGTACAGGAAGTGACTGTTCAAACTTACAATGGCATTGAAAAAAGGGGATTTATGACTGTTTTTCATAGCCGCAACCATTGCAGCATCCCCGTGATCACACGATCAAAATTCAGACCCCTTTGTCAACTGGCTCATACTTATGACGGTTGCAGCATCCCGAGGTCACGTGACACCCCTTTTGCAACCTTCTGACAAGCAAAAGCAACGGGGAAGCCATATTCACTTAACAACCGTGTTACTGAGTTATCATCTGCAGTTATCCAGTCAGCAGCTGTGGTGAGAAATGTTGCAAAATGGGGCAAAATTTACTAAACACATGTCTCATTTGACAGCACAAATCGTGGGCTCTGTTGTGGTCATAAGTCGAGGACTACCTATATGTGCTTATTGTTAAGCTGTTCATCATTCCAAAGGATTCTATCAAATGTCAATTTTTCTAGTCGAGTCAGTCCAATATTGTTCTCTTTCCAAAGTTACGTCGCGGAGAGATGCTATTATTAGCCTCTCCAATGTTTTAATTTGGTCCTGGGGAGATGGTTAAAGTTAAGATTTCTGTATAATGCCATACTTCTCAGTGGGTGAAGTATGTTGCGTCCTGTCTCTGTTTTGTATGCTGTGGGGAGAGAGTACGAGGCGGTATTTTCCCCTCATGCTTTCTCAGAGTCGCAATGATAACAACAATATGCATTTGTTTCAAGTGAATATGCGATCCTTCACTTCACAGACGAAAATAGATAGTGTAAAACGGCGGAAAGCAGCTGCCTGCTGGAGAGATAGTGAAAATCTCAGCATTAACAAATCACTTGTTCCAATGCTGGCTGATAAAACCGGAAAAGATGGATTGAAGTCTTGACTTGATTTGACTTATCTTCCACATTGATGAAGTCAATGAAGTCAGGAATGTTCGTAGTATCTCAAAACATCTAGGATATAAAATAAGTGGCTTGACAGACAGCTGCTTGAGCATTATTCATTACTAAGAGTGTACCTCTCCAAGCCTCTTCCATGGCAGAATTTCACTGTGTTTTCTTTGCTTTTATATTAGAAATGCTCAGGCCGTTATTTTGAAGGAAGATGTCTATGGATGTCAGGGGAAATCATCAGAATTCTGACTTGCAAGGTGTAAGGAATAAATAAATTAAAGAGGAATGGGGGCGGCGTCTAACCTGTGGAGGAAAAGCATTATAGCTTACTCTAGATAAACTCCAAACAGCTAACCACGACAGGCCATTAATTTGTGGAATAATTAAAATAGATTTCATTCTATGTAATATTTTTGGAGAAGCAACGTGGTTAATAAATAGGACTGTCTTGGGTGCTCGACTTACGACCCACAATCCTGCCCATAATTTCTGTGGCTAAGTGGAACATTGGTTAAGTGCGTTTGTCCCCATTTTGCGAACTCTCTTGCCACAGCTGTTTAAGTGAATCACCGCAGTTGTTAAATCAGTCCAACTGTTTTGTTAAGTCAATCTGGCTTCCCCCATTGGCTTTGCTCGTCAGAAGGTGGCAAAAGAGGATCACGTGACCTCGGGACGCTGCAACCGTCATAAGGATGAGTCGGTTGCCAAGCGTCTGAATTTGGATCACGTGACCATGGGGGATGGTACAACGGTGGTGTGAAAAATGTTCGTAAGTCACTTTTTTCACTGCCGTTATAACTGAAAGATCAGTAAATGCACTGTTGTAAGTCAACAACTGCCTGTGTTAGAATGTCCCCCTGCTGTGTTGTGAACTCATCGAAGAACTTATATAGAAATATGCTAACCAAGAAGAAGTGGTCCACAAAAATATAGAAATATGCTAACCAAGAGGAAGTGGCCCACAAAAAGAGAGAATTTCTCAATAAAGTAATCAAATAAGAGTATCGAAGAACATTCAGGATGAATGCAGCCACTGAAATGTGGAAAATTGCAATTAAAATGAGGGTCTACACTAATTCTGCCTTGTGATGCAGGAATCTCCTCCTCCTGTTGCCATCAACACAGGCCATACGAGTGAGTGTAACTGTACAAGTACTCCCCAACTTACAGCAGTTCATTCAGTGGCTGTTCGAAGTTACAACAGCCCTGAAAAAATGGACTTATGACGGTTGCAGTGTCCCTGGGGTCACATGGTCCCCTTTTGCGACCTTCTGGCAAGCAAAGTCCATGGGGGAAGCCAGATTCGCTAAACAAACTTGTTACTAACTGAACACCTGCAGTGATTCGCTAAACAACGGTGGCAAGAAAGGTCGTAAAATGGGACAAAGCTCACTGAATAACTGTCTCGCTTAACAGAAATTTTGGGGCTCTCAATTGTGGTCATAAATCAAGGACTACCTATATTTCCAAACATGGGAGCTTATGCCAAAAAAAGGAGCAACAGGACAAAATGGAGCTTACATTGCAGTACAAATAATATAGCTTGTGTCTTCCAGATGAAGAATGAGATAAATCTAAATTGGTAATTAGTTTGTATCCTCAGATATAACAAAGCTGTGCAACAGATCACTAATTACAAAGATTTGGTCCATGAATCATGTTTTTATGAGTTTCAGAGCAGTTCCCAACCCTAAACTGGCTCCTTATCAACAGAGAGCAACTTTGGACATTATTGTTCTCTTTAAAGGTGTATTTGTTGTTTAAAACCTTTATACAGGTTTGCACAATTATGATGGCTTTTATACTTATAGGAAAGGAAAACACTCATTGTAATACTCTGTATATTTTCTTCTTCTTTTTTTCCTGTTGTACTTGAAATGTTTTCTTCCTCTTTTTCTTTTCTTTATTATTTAACTGTACCTTTAATATATATGAGCTGTAGTGGGCGCAGTGGTTAGAGTGCAGTACTGCATTCTATTTCGGTTAACAGTCGGCTGCCAGTAAGTTCAGCAGTTCGAGTCCCACTAGCTCAAGGTTGACTCGGCCTTCCATCCTTCCGAGATCAGTCAAATGAGGGCCCAGATTGTTGGGGGCAATATGCTGATTTCTATAAACTGCTTAGAGGGGGTTATAAAGCTCTGTGAAGCGGTATATAAGTCTAACTGCTATTGCTATAAGGCTTTTATCATGCTTCGTTCTTATTCACCAAGGCTTCTGGGGAGATGTGAGTTCTCACTCTCAGGGTCTCTTTACTTTTTTCTTACTGGGAAAAAAAAATTAACTTGGAAGGGAAAGGCAGAATACCTGCCATAAAACCTTTGGGTCAATGGTGCTTCTTAGTTGTACTCAGGCTACTGGGTCGAAGACCACAGTTCAATCATACTGTTGTAGTCGATTTGTACATGCAGGTACTCCTTGATTTACAAAACTTTGACCATTCAAAGTTGCAGCATCACTGAAAAAAGTGACTTACGACCTTTGCTGCTTCTCCATGATCACATGATCAAAATTCAGATGCTTGGCAACTGACTCATATTTATGACGGTTGCCGTGTCTCCTGGGGTCATATGATTCCCTTTTGTGATCTTCTGACAAGTAAAGTCAATGGGGAAACCAGTTTCCCTTAACAACCGGGTTACTAATTTACCAGCTGCAGGGATTCTCTTGACAACGGTGGCAAGAAAACCGAGCAAAACTCACTTAACGAATATTTCACTTAGCAATAGAAATTTGGGGCTCAGTTGCAGTTTTAAATTGAGGACTATCTGTCTTGAGATACATCGATAGACTCTAGACTTGTACACTTCGCAACTTACTTGGCCTGGTAGGAATTTATAGCAGAAAGACGGTTTGGTGTGTTTTGATTTGAACATGACAATTTGTACCTTTTTTTTTGAAATGCGAGGTTTCTGAACAACTTGAACAAATTTAGACATGATAATTGGATTTTCTTCATTGTGCTGAATTTGCAACTGTTGTTTTGTCTCTCTCCTGTGTAAGTTTCGCATTCCTGTGCAGCAGGAATGTAAAAATAAATGTAAAAGTTGTTACGTCGGAAGTTGAGCTCAAATGCTGGAATTAAAACACAAATAAAAGCTCAGCTCATGATGCAAATCTGAAATGAGAGAGGTGGTAGAAAACGATTTTAGCTTGCCCTTGATGGTGATCTCTCCAGAAACAACAGAAGTGCTTTCTAACCCTCTTGTAGAGTGGAGAATATGGCAGAGGAACAAGCTGTTTTGAATCCCTGTTGTTATCCTGAAGGTAAAGAATAGAAATGAGAGCCCCTGAATACTTTCCATTCATTCTATCCATCTGTGACCTGATTTGAACTTATACAGTCAGATGTCAGAGACTTCTGAATAAGTATATTGTGAAAAGGTTGGATACCCACCCACCCTTCCATTCTCAAAGAATGCTTGCCAGAAGCTGGTGTTTTGAAATTTTGAGAACAGATTAATTAAAAAGGAGACTAATATTTTAATTTATCCAATTTATCCATAATATGGATCTTGGTCATCCTCTTGAATCTGCAATTAAGTAGTCAGTGTTTGGGGTGCTCCTCTAGGAGACCTCTAGTGAAAACCTGGTAGTCAACTGTCCATCAGTGCAAGACTTTGGGACCAAGGACAGGTGACCCATTCTGCAGAACGAGGTGCTTGTGTTGGACTTTAATTCCTACCAGCTTTAGCAAGCATGACCAAGAAAAAGGATTATGTCAGCTATCTAAAATGAGGACCACAGTGATCTACATCTACCCCAAAGGCAGAAGAGCCAGCACTTACTATAGTTAACATAAATATAATTTATATAATATAAGTATATAAGTGTATAACTATATAACATAAAGTAATGCATGAAAACCTTTAGAACTGCTTGCAGGGACAAATATAATTCTATTAACACCAAAGAAAAATGACTTAGTATATCAGAGATGGTGCTATTGTTTGTATCAAATATGTAATGAGGAGAAATGCATTTCCAAATAGAGTTATGAACATTTGGGTTCTCTTGCTAATATCTACCATGGCTTAGCAAATCACTATCCTTTTTATCATACATCTTTTAACAAGCACTATAGTCTTCTAAATCTGTAATTCTTTGATAGAGTCTTTCACTCTTTCCTCCAAGTTAAGTTAGGAACAGCTAAATAATCTTCAAGCCAAAAATATATCAATAATGGTTGATTGTTCAGGTTCAATATACTATATCAAATTCATGTTCATAAAATCTATCAACTACATTGTGTTTGCCTTGCAACTGTTCAAACATTTTCTTGCCTTCTGTTTTTCTGTCTTTTGCTACTCGAGCTAAGATAATTTCTTTCACATTTCTTCCAATGGTATTTTTGAATTTGCTGTAGGAGATAGTAGCAAATGTTACTGTTGGTGTTCTTGCTTTCAGCTACATGTATTTCCATCACTCTGGACATTTCTGTCTACTTAAATTTCCCCATCTAAAAAACCTCATGGATATTTATGTCTCATTTTGTCTTTCCTTGGGATTTAATTGAACTTTAGAAAATCATAGAAACTCAAACTTTGGAGAGATAGCACTTAGACCTACATACAACTCCATGGTGTTTTACAATCCTCTCTAAGTGGTTTACAGAGTCATCATATTGCCTTCAACAATCCGGGTCCTCATTTTACCGATCTCAGAAGGATGGAAGGCTGAGTCAGCCTTGAGTTAGTGAGAATCGAACCCCTGGCAGTTAGCAGAGTCAGACTGCAGTACCACATTCTCACCACTGTGCCACCTTGGTTACTGTAAGTACAGCACAGGGCACTCATTCAATCCCCTTGGCCATCTCATCACTAAACATGCAATAATTTTTCATGAGGATTTCACCAACATAATTCTCTCCTTGGGGAGGAAAAAACGTGAAAAGCAATATCTCTTCTATCATATGGTCGAGAGAGAAAAAATAGGATAATCTATCTACATGGCACTAATGAAGATTATTAAATCCATTAGGCTACTCATCTGCCAGAAAAAAACCGTCATAGTGTGAAATATATATGGATCTGGGCTATATAGAAAAGGAAAGTAGGAATGATTAGAACATAGGTGGAATTTTGTATCATTCAACTTGACCGGTTGATTTTCCATGGAAATCTATTGCTTAGCGCTGGTGAAAGAGAGCAATGGAATTCCTCCCATGGGCTTGGTGCCTAGCTGCTCTTTTTTTAAAATGCAGAATTGTTTTGGAGTGGCTGTAAGTTTTTCAAAATGTATTTCCCCCCAGTTATCTACAGGAAGAAGATTACATTTAATTATTTGAACTCCCGCACCAGAGTCATAAAAACTGCGAGCACCTGTGTATTCAAATAGCACTCATACAAAAGCTTTTCTCACTCAAATAAAGCCATGGAAAAACGCCGCCTGATATATGCTCAAGGGAGAGAAACAAATATCTGCTAAAGACAGCTTGTTTGTCAGGATTTGAACTATTGCTAAGCTGCCATTGTCTTCAAGAGTGCACGAGCAAGAGAAAAAGAAGACTTTTCAGGTGGACTAAAGAGATCATAAACTGAATTTATGATGATCTCCAGTGTATGTTACTTACATTAAAAAAAACCCTCTCTTATGTGTGCATAATTCATTTCTTTTCTTCTCTTTTATACAGCTACAGACATACTTACAATATATTGCATTCTCCACAAAGAAATGGGGAAGAGGTATCAGCCATGTAATAGTCAAGTTTTTTTAAAGCCCTTAGATCTTTGAAATACCAATGGTTCACACATGGTTGCAATATGTACATTTAGCATCTCCTGATTTGGAAGCCAATGGGCATGAATAGTCTTTCTTACCCATGCATAAAAGCCCATTTTTGTTAACGTTGAGGTAAGTAGGCCAGTTAGCATAACCTTTTCTACTGCTCTGGAGAATTGGTAGGAGCAGTGCATTGAGGCAAAGCTCACTTTAGCGTAACAATATCTGAACTGTCAAAGGGCATAGCCTTCTTGGACCACCAAAGGGATATTAGAAGACCCAGATCAGATTGGACATTTGCAATAGTGTTCAAAGGAACAACTCTGGAGGGTAGTGCTTGGCTTTGAAGCATGAAGTGCTTCATAGAATCGGCATTTCTTGCCACCAATAGTAGCTCCTAATCACAACAATAATGCGGGAAAAAGCAACTGAGGCCTATATTTTTGTTATGGGGGCAAGCAGTCATCATCCACAACGAAGCTTCTCTGTGGTTTCCCCGTTCAGGGAGTATAACCGATGGACATTGGTACTGCCTAAACAGTCATGGATTAACTGTTACCTGGTATAATTTTTCATTTTGCAACTTTGCAATGATACACAGTAGAAATTGTACCCTGTTTCCCCGAAAATAAGACATAACTGGAAAATAAACCCTAGTGTGATTTTTCAGGATGCTCGTAATATAAGCCCTACCCCCCAAATAAGTTCAGTTAAGATTGTCAGCCAGATGGACGCATTTAGTACCGTATTTCTCCGAAAATAAGATCTAACTGGAAAATAAACCCTAATGCATCTTTTGGAGCAAAAATTAATATAAGATCAAGTCTTATTTTTGGGGAAACATGGTATGTATAGACAGAGAAAAGCAAAGAAATAGCCTTAATTTTTGAAGGTTGCCCATTCTGGCTTGTATGAGTTCTAGTCCCACCTTAGACATGAAAGCCATCTGAGGGTTGTTTTTGTGGGGAAAAGAGGAACAGGGAGAACTATTAAGTATGTTTACAGCCTTGAGTTCTTTTATGAAAATAACACATAATAATAAATAAACATTTGTTTATTTTAAAAATAAAAGAAATATCAAAATGGCTTACAGTTAAAGCAAAACTAATCCATTCTTTTCCACGCAACTATTTTAATATTTGTGTTCATTCCAATCGTAGCACTGAAAGTATTTGAAAAACGAAAGTGCCCTTCATGTAGAGGCAGTCCAAGTATCCATTTATTAAAATCACCTAGACATTTAAACTGGGTTATTTCAGATGTGATTTAGTCCTCCATGTGTTCATATTTTCCAGGGTGTTTTGATTCCCCCTTTGATTTCCTGGTTTGGGAAAAATGGAGAGTACTTTGCTGTGGCTTATTATCACCAGAAACAGCAATACTCTAAAACTGCTTGTGAGCCAAAGAGAATCAATCCTCAGTGAATTAAGGTCAAATTCAGCAAAACATGAAAATCTACTCCCCCCAAAATCTGGTCATTCCAAAGGAATATACATAGAACCTTCAGAAACAAACCATGATTTTAAAATAAGTAAAGTAAAGTACTTTATTGTCATTTCAACTAGTACAAATTATTTTTGTGGGCAGCTCTAGTTACATGATTATGCATGATGGAATAAAGATAGCAATTATTATTAGTAATGAGCGCTGTGAAAAGAAGGCTTCAATGCTACAAATAGTGTTATCGCACTCAACAAACTAGCGCAAGAAATATGCAAGATGGGGTTGGTGTCCCACCTACACCCAAATAACTAAAACTTAGAGAAGAAACTATATTTTTCCTTATCTCAAATCCTTGTCAGAAAGATGAGCCTACCTAACCATATCTGCAGTAAGCAGAATGCCCAAAAGCTGTTGCGTATATAATTTTCTTCACAATAAACACTGCACAAGTTTCAAAATCCAGGATTCGACTGCAGCAGGTAACTCATTATGTCACTCAGATTAATTTTACCAATTTTATTCGGAATTGACAATCTGTGTACTTAATTGTAATCTACCCTTATTCTACACACTTTTTTTCATTTATCCAGAGAAATGCCTTATCGTATCTGACTCATGTGACTATGTTGCTTGAAAACAAACTTAAAATTTTTCTCTTGTGCAAGACTATACACTCACACAAATCCAAAATACCATTCTTTCTGTGGTTTCTCAGAAATGATCTGAAAGCAGAAGAAAACTCCAGCTAGATA
>JANHFO010008753.1:140352-154456 GCA_032468095.1 Pareas carinatus | reverse complement strand
CTCACTTATATGTTCATATATGTTTTTATTTTTTTTTACCCTTTACTATTGTTGATGTTCTATATGCTTGACTAAATTAATAAAAAAAAAGTGTTTTGTTCTAGGAGTTCACATAACTATCTCTGCCATTGCATTCTGTACCAGTTGAAGTTTCCAGATTCTCTTCAGGGACACCGTTATGTAGATGTAAAGTCTTTGTAAGTGCATGCACACCCAACCTGTGAAAATTCTCACAGGAACCAAGTTTCTGGAGGACTTGGCTGCCTTGATAGCATGAAAAAGAATACTTAACAGTCCTAATATAACCATATGTTGCTTCGGTGGCCTAATCACTTTCCCTGAACTTTCACCCAAAGAGAATATTTCAGTGACAACTTTATTGATTCCCAGGATACATGGCTTATTACATTTCATCCTTCAGTCAGACGTTTGATTAGAATATGGAAATTATGTTATAATTCCCTGATTTTTCAAAGTAGCTCATCAATTTCAAACTTCCAAGCACACAAGTGAAATTTCTAAGGAGGGAAAGTGGGTGTACACTAGTGATTGTGGTTAACATATTGTGAGATGTTACACTTTTTTCAAGAGAAATACAAAGCAAAATCAAGAGATATATGCTAGCAGAGGTATATCCTTGTCAAAGTTTTTCTTACGTGTAATTATTGGAAAGTCTTAGAGTAGACAAAAGAATTTATGGTTTTGAACAGTAAGACTAAGTTTGAAACAGAAGTACTTTGTAAAAATTATGAAAACGTAACTGTCAAAAAGTATAAACTTTTATTGAAATTTGAAACAGAAGAAGAGGTGAAAGAATGTATGATAAAGTAGATAAAAATTGGCCACGATATAAAAAAGAACAATGGGAAAATATGTGACTGAAAGCATTGAAGTTTGCATTATAATATTAAAGGGAATTTTTATAAAATCAGATATTGTTGAGATATGTCACCCGAAAAATGTCTAGAATGTATAAAGGTACCTCAAATTTATATCAGAAATGTGAACAACCTGGACATTTTATCATGTTGGGCGGATATGTGAAAACTAGACCATTTTTAGATACAAATACAAGTAGTAATTCTGAGAGTTGTAAAGATTAATATAAAATTGAAACTGGAGCATTTCCTTTAGGGATTGATGGACAAATAACTGAAAAAAAGGTCATGCAGGTTTGTTTTTATATATGATAATTGCAGGGAGATTCTTATGGGCTCAAAAATGGAAAAATTAGCCTTCATGGTTGAGTAGGGATGATGGAATTTGTAGAAATTCCCCCCAGAGATTCGTCTTATCTCAGACCTCTGTGCCTTCCGCCGTGCCATAAAATCTCACTTATTCACTCAGGCCTGTCTGGCCTAACCATGCCTTCCTTTGCTTATCAACCATGATTAATTTTATTCTAATTTTATAGTTTTTAATCTGTCATAAATTGGTTTTAAATTATGATTCTAAATTCAGCCAGTCCCTTATATATTTTTTAGTAATTTTAGGTTATATGTTGCTGTATGTTGTTATTTGTTTTTTAATCTGGCTGTGCACCGCCCTGGGTCCCTTTGGGGAGAAGGGTGGTATAAAAGTGTTGAAATAAATAAAATAAATAAATGGCTAAAGTGACTCCTTGGTTAGAGAAAAGACAATATTTACATTTATTGCAAAGTGAAAATTCCTTGTGGGCTTCCATAGGGGGGAAAAATGATTTTATGATTTACGGACTTGATGATTAGAAAAAATGGATAAAAGAAAAACAGAGAATTTTTTTTTTGTAACCATAGAGTAAGAGGTAGCTTTGTATTTGTACTTATACTTGGTAAAGAAAATTGGAAGCCATTTGTTTTTGTTCTTTCTTTTTATACTTTTGACTTTTTCTTTGTTCTTTTATTTCCTTTCTTTTCTTTACATTAGTTCCTGTTCATTTGTATTTCCTTTTAAAAAAAATTAAAGGAAAATTCTATTAAAAAAATAAATAAAGAGGTGCAGGGGCTAATTTTCCAGGGGTTCATTTGCTTTCAGATCCTAAAAGGAAACAATGATTAAATAGATTCTTTATCTACTGCACCCACAGAAACACATGGGCCCAACACAAACTGAGTCAAATCAATCTAATGCAGGATGAAAGGCCATTTCACTGAAGGTTATGTACTGTAACCTACCACTCTGGTCCAGTGTGAGTGGATAGATAGATGTTTTCTTGCATCTTTGTCTAGGGCTGAGAGTGAGTGATTGTCTCAAAGTCATCAATCCAGCTTTGAAACCCAATGAATGTCTGGAACCTGAGTGTCCCCGCCCTTTGTGCAGCTTCTAAGTCATCACATCCTCTTAGTGCTCAGGGAGAAACACACATAGAGATGAATTGCATTAGATATATCAGACATAGCTTTATTTCCAAATATAGTGGAAATATAGTGATGTTCCTAGAAAACGGTGGTTCTTTGCATTCAATGTCACATTGTTAGCTGCCCAGGAAACAGGTCAGTCCAAAAGACAAAATACAAATATTGCAGACCATAAACATATCCACATAAGTTTTATTTTTTTTAGAAAAGAAATAAATATGCTACCCTCTTCAGATTTTGAAATTTGTTGAGATGAGAGATACGCAGAAAGTGAATGTTTTTTCAGAATGAAGCTATCCCAAAGACTGCTGTTGTTGCCATGTTTGTGCTGCTGCCAAGACTCAAAACTGCTGCTCACATGTGTTTCGAGCATTCAAGGGCCCGGGGCATGCATTCAAAACAACTTGTGGAACACATTGTGCTCTGGCATCTGGCTTCGTTGCATTCCTTATAGGACACAGACCTCTGAGCATTCCAACTGCCTTAGAGACAACATTTTAAAGGATTTGCTGTGAGCACTACCATGACTTCGAATCAGATGCTGAGTTATTTTTTTTTCTTTTCTTTTCCATGCAAAGCTCTGGGCTGTTCATCTGAAACATCAGCCTTTGTCTCTGGCCAAAACCTGAAACCACGACTGTCCAGAAGGAAACGGGTAACTTAAAGGCGTCAATGTGTCCTGGGTGCACTTCTAAAAATAGAACATGAACAATCAATCGTGGTTCTAGATTCTTTGCCCTCTGAACGAACTGCATCCTGATTACACAGAACCACAAAATGTGCACCGACTATTCATGATGGAAGTGGCCCAAGATTTGGTAATCGTAAAGAAAAACATTCATTTTACTGAAAATCTGGACCAAATTAGCATCTCAAGAGTTCCTTTTTTTAATGCTTAGAGCTGACTTGTTATCAATATCTGCTTCAAGGCAGGAGGACAATAGATTTATGATTACAAAGATATTTTTTGGAAAGAGAAATGGGCTGCAAGTTTTATCTGATCATTATCGAACCACTCTCATGAGTCATAGAGTAGAGGGTCTCCTCATGACTGTAATGGAGTCTAACATTTGTAATTATCGTAAATTGGTCATGTGACCAACATAATGTTGCCTTTTTTTTGCAGTGGTCAGCAAGTGAATTACTATGGTGCTTAATGTGAATGCTTGTGATTTAAAGGAAAGCAGTGGTTGAAGTGCGAACCCATTGTTCACTATGGACCCAGTTGAGCTGAAAACCAGAAGTAAGTGCTGTTTTTTGGGGAAACTATCATAAAATGTGGTCACCTAGACTCTGGAAAGCTACAAAAGGACGTAAATGCAGTTGGGTTGCCAAGTATTCAAAGTGCGGTCATGTGACCACATGGGATGGGGGTGGACAACCATCAGAACTTCATCTCCGGATCATAAGTCCCATTTTTTCTGGTAGGTCATAACTATGAACGATTGCTAAATGAGTGCTTGTAAGTCAAGGACATTATTAGGCAAACCTGTAAGGTGATGCATACAGGTTTCAAGTTAAAGATGAGCTTGTTTGCTATATGATTCTGCACTAAGCCATGTTATTTCCTTCAATGCCGCACAGGAAATGGTATATTGTAGAGTTGCCAGGAAGAGTGTGCATTGAGCCTAAGTTTAAATTCAGGCCCAATCTGGGTCTCAGTTGAAATAGCCCACTTTCACTTAGTTGACTCAGAGAGAGACTGCCAAGGTTAACTTGAGGTTTGGACTGAAAATACAGTTTGTGCCTCCAGTTAACTGACCTGAGAAAATCACAGAAAGTTATAATGTTTACTGCTTCCCAAAAAGAATGGGATGAAATTTATAAGCACCATAGACACGTCTAAGGATGTGAAAGTTCTTTAGCTGCAGAAAAACAGATGCAAAAGCTTTGGAATAAAGCTTCCTTATTTCTAACAAGTAGACTAACCCATACTAATTAATGGGGTAGGGCAATGAAAACAGCCAGCGTTGCAGAGAAGTCATTTGGCAAGAAATATTGGAAATATGACTTCAATTGTCCTGACACTTCAGCTTCTCAGAATCTGTTGACTACGAGTGAGATCTAGATAGGGATTTTTTGAGATTTCTTCCATGTTCCTATTTGTTTTTACTCTGCCTGCTTTTCGTCAGTCAGTCTCTTCCCGCTTCATTGTATACAGACAGGTGGCCTTCCTGTGTTTCTCTAGAACTGTACTCTGTTTGGTACAGTACTACTGGAACAGTTCTGGTGACTGGACGCTGAGAAGAACAGGAAGGCTGGCTGGAGGAGAAAGGAGAATCTAGATATCCTAAAGATTGAGATATAATTTGGCCTCAGAGTGGATTTCCAGCAAGGGGACAGGTAGCATAAGGAGTTCCAGCTGTCACTGGAAGAACGTGAAGGAAATCCATTGGGCCGTTTACCTTATCCACTCCTCCTTAGGTTCACCTGATCTCTCAGTCAGGAGGCAAAGACAGAGAAATAAGAGATCATTAATCCAGGGGAGCCCTCCTATGTAGGATGGAGAATATAAGTAGTCCTAAACTTACAGCTATTTGTTTAGTAACTGTTCAAAGTTACAACAGCATTGAAAAAAATGACCTACAATTGGCTCTCACATTTATGACCATTGAAGCATCTCCTGGGTTATGGGATTAAAGTTTCATCGCTAGGCAACTGGCATGTATTTAGGGTGATTGCAGCATCATGGGATCACATAATCTCCCAGTCATCTTCCAACAAGCAAAGCCAATGGGGGAAACCTGGATGCACCTAACGGCTGCCTGTCTCACTTAACAACTGCAATGATTCTCTTAACAACTGTAGTAAAAAGATCATAAAATCAGGCACAATTCCCTTAATATCCTGTTTAGCAGTAAACATTTTGGTACCAGTTGCATTAGTTGAGGACTATCTGTATGGTAAAAACTCACACTGGAGCTCTGCTAAGAACAGAATCAATGGAGGTGTCTAATACAAATGTCCAGCTTTTATCTTTCTTTATTTCCTTTCATTTCCTCTTCCCCATGTTTTTTATCTTGTTCTGGGCTCAATTGCCTGTCTGGAACAAACTTCTCTGAAAAAAGTAAGATGATGAAGTGAATGAATGAAACCATTTGTGATTGATCTAGAATTTTAAAGATGGTCTAATTATCCAAGTTTTTTAAAAAAAGAATTTCCAGGCTAAGAGTCAATATTTCAAGTCTGACTTGAAGATGAAAATCAAGTGAACCCTTAAAAGCATTTCTCTGTGGCCCAGATTATTAATACTTGTTAGTAGTCAGGTTGCTCCTTTTGCTTTGCTGTCACTTAAACATAGAAATAACTAGGTTCTTAGCTGTTCTTTTATTCTATTTTATGTGATGCTACATCATTATGCTCTGTGGTTACAACCATAAACTTACTTCACTTATGAAATATTATATTAAAGCAAATTGCTAGACTGCTTGAATTTAAGAGGAAAACAAAGCAGATTTAAACAATTTGCCAGCTTACTTGAATGAATTTCTACTCAAACAAACTTCTTGTAAGAAGACAATAAGAAAGTGGTATTATCAACAGAGTGTGCAAAACCTTGAGACAAAATGTTCTGGCAAAAAATCTTGTAAATTTAAGGAACTTACTGAGGTCTGAAGATATATGAAGGTGTGATCTGCTACAGAACCGCTATGAAATGCAACTAATGTATGCATTCAAGTCATGTATTGTACGCATATTTGGAATACTGCATACAATTCCGGTCACCATGATACAAAAAAGATTCTGAGGCACTAGAAAGAGTGCAGCAACCAAGATGAAAAGAGGTTTGGAGGTAAACAATTGAGGGAATTAGGTAAGTCTAGTCTAACAAAGAGAAGGACAGGAGGTGAAATGGTAGCTGTCTTTCGATATTTGAGAGGCTGTCACAGAGAAGAGGAAGTCAACTTATTTTCCAAAGTACCAGCGGGAAAAGAAAAGAAATAACAGATGAAAGGGAGATCCAACAAAGATCTCTGTTTTAACAAACTGGGATCCAATCTAGAATTAAGGAAATATTTCTGAAAGTGAAAACAATTAATCGGTTGAATGGCTTATTTCCAGAAAGTATGGGTTCTCCATTACTTGAGGTTTTCAAGAAGAGACTGGACAGCAATTTGTCTGGAACAGTATAGGGTCTCCTGCTTTAGTAGGGGGTTGGACTAGTCCTTTCCAATCCAATTGTTTTATGTTCTTTCAAAAAGAAATTGCAGAATGGAAGGGAAGACAAATGCCATTCTATTATTACTTTTCTAAGAGGACGCCTAAGTTATTTAGAAACCAACTAATTCATGTTAATTAAATTATTTAAACCCTCCCCCCCCCAAAAAAAAATCCTCACCTGTAATGGTCAGTAAAATAACCCAGTAGAAAGCTTGCAGTTGATAGGCGATTGCTTGAGACATTATTTTTGTCCCAAGAATCTAACAAGATACAGTATTTCTGATCCAGAAATTTAATTTTTCTGCTCATTGTGTGAAATAATTAATGATGTGCATGTCCTCCTGTGCTTATCCCAAAGCTTTAAAGAAGGCACCGGTGTCTTTTAAATTGTGATAAGTTGGTGTAAAATAGTACACCTGCCCCCCCCCATCAGAGTGAGGATAAGAAGTTGGACCCAGTTGGTAGTCAGTTCCTCCTCAGAGAGGTCTTGTTTCCACTTTGAAAGAGGCTCCTGTCTGCCCTCTACTTGACATGCCAAAGATTGGATAATTATTTGTCCAGGATGATGTAAGAACTCCGGCTTTAGAGTTGGGCTAGAAGACCTTCCAAATCCCTTCCAGCCCTGTGATTCGAAGCCAGCTATGCATCCACTTCTATTTAGCAATTAAAGTTCTAACTTCGACCTTCCTCTTTTAGGAAAGAACATAGAGATTGATCAGGCAACAGTTACAAAGAGACCTGGAGGATAAGGACTTTATGGATCTTTGGCAGTCTGGATTCAGTCTGAGTCTGGGGAAAAAAAAACTACATGGGGTGCCTGTCATGTATGTCTTGTGCCAGGACATGGATGGAGGTTACCTGATCTGTCAGGCACTCAACAGCAATGCCAAGTTATGTACCTGCTTAACAGGCCCTTCCCATAGTGGGTGCTTTCTCAAGTATGAAAGCCAAACAAATTGAAGCAAAAGAAATGAAGAAAGTTTTGTTTTAGTTTCGTTCTCTGCCAATGCTCTGAAGTATTCAATTCAGATTTTCTTTGGGGTTTACTGGTGACTTGTAATTTGATATGCCTTACAAAATATTATCCTTTGGGGAAAATTCACATAAGTGTAATTACCAAAGTAATGCAGGTACCTCTTCTTAATTTAATCAGCAACAGAGATAGACGTAGAATGTTAATCAAACTTTTTTTATTTGTAGTAGTTGTTATGTCCCTCAGGAGACAGCCCTTATGGTGTACCAATGGAAGCTTGGCGTGCAGTGATTGGTCAGCCATGCCGTGCCAGGACTGTTTGAGTGGGAGTTATCAGAGGAGACCATCTTGGTTCACGTTCTGTACAATAAAGGTTGTGTTGTTTCACCCTCCTGTGCCTGCCTGCTGCCCCGTAGTACACAACAGTAGTTCTACTGCAGTCTTCCAGCCAAACTCTTTTTTTCAGAACCAAAATGGAGATTTGGAGATATTATTTGGTTAAATTGCTGAAATAAATATGAATTGTTTCTTCTCTAACTTCCACTTTTTGAGTTGTAGTGAGCCACGCTGGTGTAATGATTAAAGTATTGTATTCATACTGGATATATCCATATTGAGGCACACTCTCAACCATGGAAGATCTTAATGAATTATATGGGGTTAGCCCTATGCTCTCAGTTTGTCCTGCTTCATAAAAAGCTTGTTATGGGATGAGAAAAGGTACCAGGTTTTATTCTTACATTTTAAAGAAACGCCAAATCTATATTTAATATGAAAACAGATAAAATGACATCCAATGTGAGGAAATGTATTATTGCTCACTCTCTTTGTTAGCAACAACTATAATTTATAATATAAACAATCAGTATGAGGATTGCAGTGTGTCACCATTAGTTATGCAAACCACAACTTGACAGAAGAAGTGTTCTTCAACTTGGGAGAAAGAAAATATCTGGTCAGGTTAATTTTCAATAATAGTTTGCCCAGGATAGTCAAATATATTGAATTGCATTAGAGATTAAGTTGGTCTTTTCTGGTCTGGTGCCTTCTAGAAGTATTGGATCTCATAATCCAATCTCATAATCACCCTGGTTATCATGGTCATTAGCACATCTGGAGCGCATCAAATTGGGCTAGAGTGGACTTAATAAAACGATGAAATATGGCTTTCAACTTCAAATCCTTGGGTGTAAGTACCTCAAGGTTTCAAGCAGGAATGTCACTTGGGCAAAGTTTCTATCTCTGAACCAGTTGTGGATAATTGACAGTTCTATTCCCTGTCTGTCTCAAGCAGAATTTTTTCCCCCAGAATTTTTTAATCTTATTCATTATTCATTCCTAATGAAGTGTTTGCTCAAATTGCCATTTTCTTAGCCTCCACCGCAAGGACCGATTTTCAGTATGGTACTCTTGTTTTTTGTAATCTCTAAATATATTGGACCTTATTACATACCATTTTGCTCTGAGTCTGGTGTTTGTCTGGTTTTTTTTTTTGCATTATTTGTTTACCAAAAAAACCCCACCAAAGCCCAGAATCATTGTATCACTATTGTCCATTTTGTTAAATAGAGGGTGACACATTCAACAGTCATTAAAACCAGCTTTCAATAAGAAGAGAAGAGAAAGCAGCTGATTATTTTGGTAATTTATTTTCATGAGAACCAGATGGGAACACTTTTAATCAGGCTGATTTGACAGTTATGGCCACGGTGGAATAATACATCCTCTCATAAATATAATGGCTTAATAATTTGACCAGAGCTAACTGCTACTGACTAGCTGAATTCTGAAATAACCATGGATGTAAACTCTGAACATCTACTGCAGTTTTCTTCAACTTGCTGCTCTCCAATGTTACTCTTATCTCCAAATATCACAGTTGGAATGGGACGGGCCGAGGTCTGCAATCTCTACACATTTCAGGGGCATCAGGTTAGGAAAAACTGTTGGAGAAAAACAAGGGGACTTGCAAATTCTCTTGCACACTTTTCCCAAGTATTCATTCCTTTCCTTTCTGTCTATAAGCGAGGAATCATAAATTAAACTGATTAAGAGTAATTCTATGTTTCTTTCCTGTTTCTTGGGACCTGATATCAATCTTGTCAAACTAAAACAACTATCTACACCGCTATAGATATACCCTGAGAATTGCTAAGGAGGAGCCTTCTTAACTCTCTTTCTCCTGACCAAACTAGCTAAATTTCACTGTCCCTTTGACTTCTGGAATGCAGCCCCTCCCTCCTGGAAATCCAGACCTCATTCCACCAGAGAAAGGTTTAGATTGAGGTTCTTAGCCTTTAAGAAGAGGTCATGAACGGAAATTAGGTGCCCCCAAAGAAGAGAATATCGGTAGCTCAGGGTTGAACTGTTGTAATGTCCTTGGTGTTTTCTGAATTTGGGTGTTTACTTGCAGACATTTCACTAGCCAGCTAGGTAATATCATCAGTGCTGCTGCTGATAACACATCATCATCAATGTCATAATAATGGCACTGATGATGTTACCTAATTGAGTACACAGGACACAGAATTATCTGTTTTATTTGCTTGGCTTTTTCTTGGATGATTCTCCATCAGTAAATGTTTTTTTTCTTCTAGCAGTGATCAACTGGATGCTTTCTGCAAGCTTAAAAGAAGGATATTTAACTTCTACACAGAAATGTCTCTCCTCATTCTTTGTCTACCATTGCTCAATTGTATATGAAATATATTTGCACAAGCACACATACTATTTTGTCATCAAATGAGGCATGGAAAAAGTTATAAAAGGTGGAATTTAAAAGGTAAATACATCTCTTCAACTCAGTATAGCTCAGTGCAAATTATTTAAACACAACTGCATAGCTGCCATGTGATGAATTCACAGCATATCAGCATCTGGAATGTATCAGAGGCATGGTTAACATGATTAACTCCTGATCATTACATACATAACGTAGGTTTGTTACTGAGTTTATCCAGGCTGATACAGGCAGATAAGCCCCAACAGGTTGAACTGGGTTTGGAAATCAACAGATAGCCAATGTTCCTTTTTCT
Organism: Pareas carinatus; assembly: GCA_032468095.1. Classification (NCBI taxonomy): domain Eukaryota; kingdom Metazoa; phylum Chordata; class Lepidosauria; order Squamata; family Pareidae; genus Pareas; species Pareas carinatus. Next base: position 143,951 of record JANHFO010008753.1, on the reverse strand, counting down.
GTTTACCTTTTCCAGGAGCAGCTCTTCTTTTGGACGGAAAGAGGTACCCACCTCAGGTGGAAGGTAAAAAGGCACAAGGAAGTCATGATGTAGCCATCTAGTTGCTACTACTAAGTTCTTTCCTCTTGGTAGCGGAGGATGGAGCTGTTTATGCCACCTGGTTTGATCTACACTCTCTAAATGATTCTGTTGTTCTCGGTATGATCAAGGATTAGCTCAACTTAAGTACTAATATCAATGGGTAGTTTAGTGCATTGGGAAGAATGATTCTTGTCTATTAATCTCTTGAATTAGCCCTGTGTATTTTCCCCTTCAAGTTTATGACCTGCTAATTGTTTACAATTTGCTGATTATATAGCAATACGCAACTCAGGTGGCCAGTTTGAGTCATAGTTATCTACAATAGGAATCTCTGTTTGTAAATTCTCTCAAATCTTTACTCTTAGAAGCTGCCCATTTGTTCATCTTCAGTCATTCCTTAATTGTTCTTTTGTTTGAGCTCATGGAAAACCTGAAAAAGAGAAGCAGAGGAACAGAGAAGGGCAATTAGAAACATGGGAGAATGGAATAGGAAGCACTGGGATTATAATAAATCCTCCATGAAATGAAAGTCCTCCATAATTTGAAACCAGGTACCTTATTTCAGGTTCACTATTTCAAGTGGCACTGAATAGGTTAAAAATCACACTGTCATTTTTGAATGATGTGCCGATTTAAACTGCAAAACTCAAGAAAAGCAGCTGGATCAATGAAAACAGCCCAGATGGTCTTATAACAAACTTCTGGCAGAACTTGGGGTAGAATATTCTTGCATATTTTATTTTGTAGCTCTGTATACTGTTGCATCAGATCCTGCCAATGGATGATCAGATAAAAATGCAAAACAAAGGCTCCGTCTTTGTTTTTGGGGATCATGTTCCTGAAACGTCTCTTTGAGGGGAAAAGGTGTCTAATGCCCTCTACCATTGTTCCTAACACTGGTCACATTTTCTCAGAGTGATATGGTCCTATCTTTGCTATCCCATGAAGAATAGATGGCAAAGCAGTTGATTTAAATACAGCTTCCAGAATCCTTGCTCCTTTTGCCTGCATCACTGGGAATTGTGAGTTCATTTGCCAAATGGCCCAGGCTAATGTGAAGATGGCATCACCATTATCCTACGACCTTTGCATTTCTCTGAATTTAATTGCACAGTTCTCAGCATTTTTGTTTTTTTAAAAAAAAAAATCAAAACCTGCTTTCATTACAAGACCATCATTCTGTTATTGAGAAATAAGCTTCAAAATTCTTAAAGTTGATTTTTGTAGATTTTTTTAAAAAATTAAAAGTGGAAATGGTCAGGAAAAGGGTCAAAATAACACGGGCTGGATGTGCAATAGTACTTAAGACTGTTCAGGCATTATAAATAGCCTGCTAATATAACATAAATAATATAACATTAATAACCAAATGAAAGCATTTATCCTGGTTTGCAGAACACATGGAATGATAAATTAATCAAACTGACTTAGTATTGCATTAATACACAAACATACAGGTGACCAGTTAAAGCTAATTAAGTGTCACATTCTGCAGATGAAACTGTCAAGTCTAGGTGATCTAGTTAGTCTAAACACTAATCCTAAAAACTACAGTTCAAATTCTAGCCAATTCAATTCTATCCACGTTAAGTGTCAGATTTAGAAAGCATGCATCATTCTTCTATCCTTGCTTTGCACTTTAATTCTTGGATTATTACTTTAGTGTTTTGTTTTGTTTTGTACATTTTTGAACTGGTCATTTTCCTCAGATAGTGCAAATTGGAATCAGAAGTATATATTTTTGCAATTTACTTTATAGAAATAAATATAAGAATTGACCTCAGTCAGCCTGAAAGAATTAATATATTTTTGCACCCCATGGAATAGCAGTACAGGTGGTCCCCCTTAAGGATCACTCATTCAACAACTCTTTGAACTTATGACAGGGCTGAAGAAGTGATATATACAACTGGTCCTCTTAATTACGTCGGTCATGGGTGACTGTCCTCATGTGATCATGATCTAGGAGGTTGGAACCTGGTTTGTCTCAGTGTCTCTCAGTTATGTGATTGCTCTTTGTGAACTTTTTTGCTGTCTTCCAACAAGCAAAGGCAATGGAGAAGCCAACAAGAAATCACAAATGGGAAGAGAAAGAAAGTAAAAAGGATGAAAAAGAAGAGATACACCTAGAGAATTTGAAAGAAAATTGGAATAGTATATGCTAAATCTCATCCTTATTTTAAATACATTCTCTCTGAACAGTTTGGAAAATATTCTTGGTAGAGATGTAAAAATACCCTTTAAAAATTTAGATTAATTATGGAAGGCGCCTTTATGTTGGCTTACTAACTTCAATTCTCGTAAATACCTGTTGGTTTGCTACGTAACAAGCTTATCTTTCTTGACCATTATTGTATATATTGTATTTATTGTATGTATGTATATTTGTGTATTTGTGTATTTGTTTGAAAATAAAAAAGTTATTTAAAAAAGTAAATAAATCACAAATGTGATTCTTTTTTCAGACTTTTTGGAAGTATTCTTGAATCTTTGAATACACTGAAGATAATATGCTTATAACTAGGACATACAATGATAATAGGATATACCTGATTACATTCTTTTTCATAAATATCTTGAAGTATTCAGTTAGGAACTGTAATCCATTGCCATCCACTAAATCTTCTGGGATACCTGTTTTTACAAAGAATTATCTCAACACAGTACATGTACAATATTTGTGGCTGCTGTTCACTTTGAACATGCATCTCAGATAGCTAAAATGTTGTGTCCGTAAACGGTCCTGCAAAGTCTATATGAATTATTCGCTATGACATGGCAAGCCGTTCCCAAAGATGAAGTTGCACTGATTTGGCATCTTTTGAATATGCTGGAAATCTGAGCAACTAATTTCAAGCTCTTTGATTTGTTGGCTCAAGCCACAAAGCAAAACTATGAGCTAATGCCTTCATCCTTACTTCTGTGAAATGTCCAACATGCAGCTCTTCCAATAATTATGCTGTCAAGTGGAACGGTATGTTCACTCTCAGTCTCCACAGAATACAACTGCTGTTAAGTATAACTTCATCATGGCGCTTATAAAACTCTATAAACAGAGAACTCGGCTCTGCATTCCAGCAACTCTGGATCACTGTACTAGTTTGAGATATAGTGGATCTCTCCTACCGTGTTTCCCGAAAAATAAGACATCCTCCGAAAATAAGACCTACCTATATTTTTGCCTCTCGGAGAATATAAGGCATCCCCCCAAAATAAGACCTCCCCGAAAATATTATTTTCGGGAGATGCCTTATTTTCTGGGAAACACAGTAGATCGCCCACCCACACCCCTAAATAACACCTCCCCCCCGCGCGGCTCCTTATCTGATTGCGCAGGATGCAGAGAAAAGAGGTGGGCTGAAAACTGCAGCGCTCCGAGTACGCATGTTTGCAGCCAGCCGGGAGGTTCGGAATTCACGTGTTTGTCGGCTACCCGAAGCGATTCCAAAGCGCTTCTCAGCTGTTTCCCAGGTGTCTGCAAGCGCGCAAATTCGGAGGGCTCTAGGTTTCAGCCCACC
>JANHFO010008753.1:52662-72347 GCA_032468095.1 Pareas carinatus | reverse complement strand
GAAACAAACCATATTTTGTCCAATCACAACCTCTGGAATTAAAAAATTGAAATAGCTCATGTAAAAATTAATAATTTAAAAAATTCTTTTTTAGTGAGCGCCTAGATGCCAAGATGAACAGATCTACCAAATTTCAGATTTGTATCTTCAATAGGTTGGGAGATCTGGTGATGAATCAGTGAGTGGTATTTCGCATTTATATATACAGATTGGTGGAGTCACCTGGTTTTTGGTTCTCTCCCTTTTCACTCAACATCAGCAGCCGGTGGGAAATATCCACCAGTAAGTCTTCTTAATAAACTCTGGGACAGGGAGGTGACAGCTTTGGGCAAATGTTTAGACCAGTAAGTTAACCCACTGGTCAAAATTTGCTCTGGTTTTGTGCTTCTCTGGAGTAGCCTTAAGCCCCTGTCCAAAAGTTGTCTGACTGCCAGGGATAGTTGGACTCTCTTTGAATGCACCATCTACAGACCACTTGCACAAACCCAGAGCAACTCCACTGGTTAAATTGAAAAGGAAACAAAGCGATGGAAATCTAACTCTCCTTGTCCTTTACATTGCCTGCCTGTCTACTATAAATCAAAACATCACCATTTCTCAGGACTGGGCTACAGCAGGATCAGGATTGTCTGTAGAGGCAGCAAATTATCTCCATGATTATCCCCATCCCCCTGCCTGCCCAAGGACAAGAGCATAGCCCTTCTATTTAGCCTCAAGGAAGGATCTTTGGTAAAGATAGTCATAATCATAAAGTTATTAAGAAAATCAGTCAGAATGGGAAGCAATGGGGGGCAAGACACCTGGGTTTTTGTTCTGAATCTAGAAGGGAGCAAATTGCTCCATTTGCCTTTCAACCTCAGACTTGGGGCTTTAACAGGCCATCACATAAAGAAAGAAAGGGAGTTTCAGATGGCAATTTCTAGCTTAATCGCTTTCATCAGTGAGGCATACCCTTGATGGGATTTGAACCTGGATGTTGTGTTAGGCTAATGTCTTAGTCACAGAGCCATAGGTTCTTCCTCTTTGTTGGCTTGTACCAGGGGATCTATCAGGTTTTTTTTATGAGGCAAGACACCTGGATTTTTTTTTTATGAATCCAGAAAGGAGCAAACTGCTCCGTTTGCCTTTCAGCTCCAGACTAGGGGCTTACCAGGCCATCGCTAGGTGACAGACTGGTACAGATCCCCTGGTACAAGCCAACAAAGAGAGAAGAAACCTGTGGCTCAGAGGCTAAGACATTAGCCTAACATGTAATCCAGCCCAGGTCGGAATCCCATCAAGGGTATTCTTCGCTGATGAAAGCTAATAAGCTAGAAATGGCCATCCAAGACTCCTTTTCTTTCTTTGTCAGCTTCTAAAAACTTCTTTGCTGTCTATAAAAAAAATGGTAAGCATCTCTATAAGACAGCTTAAAATTACTTTTGATCCTGCTGTGTAGGACACAGATATAGGAACATAATATCAGGGATGCAGAAGGCCACTGAAGGACAAAAGTCACCAGAATAATTGAGGACTTTCTCTGAAGTGATAACCAAAGTCTTGTTCTTTAGTTTTCCAATTAACTTATACACTATCTACTTGACACTAATAATTACATTATTTAGATTTTTAATTAAAAGCCAAAGACTCCATTTCTGCCAGATGAAGTTAAAGCTCTTACAATTTGAATCTATGCATCACTTAGGTTAAGTGAAGATTTTCTCAGCTAAATATGCACAGGCTGTAATTATGTCCCCTAAATATGCTGGTGATGTTTCCTGAATAGTTTGGGTTTTTTTTTCCCCTGGATATTTGTCATGTTGTCTTTTGAAATTATGATAGGTAAGCAACCTGTGAGCAGCTAGATGTTTTGGGTGGCATTTTCCATGGGAAATAATGAGGGATGATGGGAGTTGTATTCCAAAGCATCTGAAGGTCACCAGTTGGTGTATTTCTGGACGACAATGGTACTTTCTTTAGTATATATAATAGAAAAGCTGGATATAAATCTATATATTGTGCATGCATGGATAGGAGTCTCCTTGGAGTGTAGCTATCAAGATTCTAGGTCTCTATGTTCCTATAACAGTAGTAGCTATTAGTAACTGAAACTTTGCAAAGTTTTGGAGTGGATATGCATTTGTCTATGTTTTCCCATTAGGGGAATAATTTCTTTCAATTTTTTCTAGGTTCCTAAGCTTCAGAACACAACCACATAGTGTGCATCCCTTGAGAAGTGTCAATCATGATACCTGTAAGGTTGTGATTTGTATTAGATGCCTATGTGCTTGTTGCACTGAATGCCAGCTAACAAGACCATTCTTATGTTTTTGTTCCTAGTCCTTCATATCCACAGAAAAGAGTTCAACACAAGGAGCTATATAATATGGATTACATTTTGAATCCATAATCCTATTGTATATTTATTTGCCTCTATAACCCAGCAATTTTAGATGTGGCTTTGTGATCAGCTGTGATTTGCTTTATTGTCCTTTGGGTATCAACTTTTCATTATGACAGACAGCCAAGAAATCTTCGTTCAGAAATAGATGAAAGAATGCAGATAGTCCTCAATTTACAACAGTTCATTTAGTGATCATTCAAAGTTACAGCAGCACTGAACAAAGTGATTTAGGACTGCTTTTTACACTGACAATGGTTGCAGCATCTTCATGGTCACATGATCAAAGGTCAGATGCTTGGCAACTAGTTCATACCTATGACAGTTACCGTTTCCCAGGGTCATGCGATCCCCTTTTGCGACCTTCTGACCAGCAAAGAGTCAGAACTTGTTGCAGAATAAATTCCAGAATAAATTCCAGAAAGCACACACAGGAAACTGATCGTAGCAGGATTCATTAACTTCTCTTTATATAATAACGTATGAAACATTTTATGTAGTGGACAGAAGGCAGAGACGAGGCTTGAGTTAACCAAAACAGGATTTATTCAAAGGACGGCAAGGTGACTCAAACACAGACAGAAGATGTTATCAGAAGCTGCTTTGCAAACTTGCAAGCTTCCCGTTTATACTTTCTGACAGGTCACAGCTGTCACCAATCAGGAGCCGGGAATTTTCTCGCTTCTTCCCAGACGCTGGGCAGAATTGATACTTTGCAAGATAGACTCATTCTTTGCAAACAGTTCTTGTTGTGCAAGATGCAAGCCAATACACAACACCACATATATGCAATACCAAATGGTTCTTCCACCATGGCAGAGAGTTGCAGGCTATTTCAACAGACAGCAAACAGAGTGAGAGCAGAAGGAAAGAAGAACACAGCTAAGCCATGCCCAGATCCCTTTATTTCAACTTCCAAACAGTCCCCATTGGCTGACTTCCAAACAATCCCCTTTGATTGACCTGTCACTATGCAACATTCCAGGTCAGGAATATTCTGACACAAAGTCAATGCAGAAGTCAGATTCACTTAACAACTGTGTCATGAAAAGTCGTAAAGTGGAGCAAAATTAACTTGTGAACCCATTTTGGACTCATCTGAGACACCCAAGAAATTATCTAGCAAAATCGTAATATTTGTCAGTGTGATTTTTTTTTTGCTCTGTGTGAAGAACAATTTAGGTATTTTGAAGATGGTCTGTTTGGTTCCCTATGAATCTCAACTGCAAATCCAATTCTCCTTTGCATTGATGACTCATGATATAACAGTCATGAGAAGATCAGTTTGGCCATGAGCTCAGAACATTTGAGAAAGTAGGGCCAACTGTCTGCAGAGATGTTGGCTGAATCGTTTCTTCATTCTTGAATGAAACCAGGTAACCTCGACCAAGAGCAACTGAGGAGATATGAAGGGTCCTTGTGTTTATTCTAGGATTATTTCTTTCCATTCTACTTCAGTCTACTTCATACCTTATTCTATTATGTTTGTGATTTCAATTATCAAGACATATAAAGAGTTATTGATTAATATGTTCCTTTATTTGAAGCAACCGGTAACATACACATACTAGGATGAGTGCAAAACCTGACTTCAGAAGAATCCATTAAGTGCCTTTAATAATGAAATAGTTTATCCCTCACTGTCCCCAAGCACTTTTTTCAAAATCATGAACAGGGCCTGATGTTTTACACAGTCTCTGAGCATGCCACTTTGTTGGCACAATCACATACAACTATGTTTTCTTGTCCATCAAGCAGCACCCATGGGCAGTCTAGGAAAAGCATCCATGGATGAAAAATGATTTGGGAAGGGGGCCTTAAGGTTACTGAAGGTTTTTCACTTTTTTTATACCTAAAATTAGTAGCTCATGCATACTATCCACCATGAACTGTGTGTCAATAGGGCTTTTTTAACATATGAAATTTTTGAAGCAGATCTCGCACTCTAGAGCTGTCCAGGTTTTCTCATTTACTTCATTCTTTCCCCAGTTTAGAACCCGTTGTCTCCTTCGAAATCATTTTGCAGAGCAGAGGCTTACAATCACAGGGATTACACTCAAACAACAAAAGTGGATTTCCACATCTTCCACTGCAAAACCTCAGAGGTCCCTCAAGGCAGCTGGATATTATGCCATGTATGTCCCCCACCCACCCAGAGTCATGCATATTTATTAAGACAGAGACACACACAGAACCGTTCAGTCCTGGGGCTAGAGAGAGAGAAAAGAAACAGGATGCAATGTATTGTATCACAGATGAATTGATCATTCCCATGTAGCTGGTGGTAAATCTACTGAACTGAAAGAGTTGAGGGGGAAAGGTTCTTCGGTGAGGCTGTTTTTGCTGTTCCTCCTATAAACATTTGAGGGGAGATGGAGAAAAAAAACACTGCAGACATGAGAGGGGGCTGAAATGTCATCCTTCTACTACCTCCCGCTGCCCAAAGAGGCTTTTTAACAAACTGCTCCATTAGCATGTGGAGCATAGCTTTACCAAGAGTATAACTTTACTGATAGATCTAAATAGGTACAGACGAAGTGAAGCCAATTCTAAAGATTCCCCCAGGCTGGAGCTTTGGTATTTCCCCCCTCTTTCCCCCATTTGGGACACCCTCTGCTTGTTGTCCGGCGATCCAATGCATTCTTAATGTTTTGAGAAGCAAACTGTGCCTTCCAAAGAGTTCTCATAGTATGACCTTGAAGGGAAGGGAACAAACTCTCAAGGACCCAACTGGCTCACTTGATAGCTCAACTACTTTCAACCATCCTCAAAGGATTCTGCCTCCTCCTGTCCCTTTCTTGTTGTCAAGCTGCGAGAACAATGCAGGTAGGAAAAACACAGGTAGAATCTGACTCAGCTTTTACACATATTTTATGGGATTGTAGGAAACTGTTTGCAGCTATACATCCAGAGCATAGGTGTCAAACACAAGGCCTGTGGGCCAGGCCTTCTTGGATCCAGCCCACAGGGCCACCCTGGAGGTGAGCGGGTGCTCCCCAGGGGGTGCGGTAGGAAGGGGGCCGTGGCGGTGGGAGACCATGGTCGCCCACAGGGGTGGTGGTCACGTGTGAGAGGAATTCAGAGGGAGGTTCAGTGGCAGCTGTGGAAGGGGTGTCCTGTGACAATGGCTGCAGCAGTGGCAGTGGTTCTCAATGAAATTGAATTTGACACCTCTGATCCAGACAGGAGTGGGCAACTACGGCCCCTTACAATCTGTAGACTTCAACTTTGAGAATTTCTGAGCCGTTCAATCAATTCTGAGAGTCAAAGCCCATAGGTCTAAAAGAGGTCATAGTTTCCCACCTCAAATCCAGATTATTTGTTTGACATTATTCTCCCTTCCCCCTTGATGGATGCAATCAGGGAAGACATGCTTCAGTTTCATACTGTGGAAACACAACCTGCATATTGTTCATTTCTTCTTATTTTATTTATATTATTATTTGTAATTAATTGTATGTCTTTATTTGTATCCCGCTTTTATTATTTTTACAAATAACTTAAGGCAATGAACATAACCAACACACCTTCCTCATATTTTTCCTGCAACAGCAACAACCCTGTTGGACTGAATGACTGGCCTAAGTCACCCAACTAGCTTCCATGCCTAAGGCACTAGAACTCCCAGCCCCCTTTAAAGCACTCAAGCTAGGTTGCTACTGGACCAAACCACTGGACCAAACTTGCTCTAGCACTGACTTGGTGCTAGTGACATGAAAAGCAACCAGGATAAAAATATGAATTCTGCTGTGCCCTCCATCTTTCTCAGGCTCCATTATCGTCCTATGTGCGCCCCTTGGCTAGTTCTGCGCCCCTTGGCTAGATACTGATCAGCTCTTGTTGGGACGTTTTCTATTACCTAATTATAGTTGTGTTGGATCCTCCTAGATTACAGCAGAATCTGAGCTTCCTTTTTAGAACTCTTATCAACAATGTCTGTCCATGAAGTACGTCTCTTTTCCATGAAAGGATAAATGAATTGAATGAAAGGGTATCGATCAGCAGAGAACCGTTGATAGCAGGAAAGCTGCTTCTGCACAAGCCAGAATATTCTTTCCTCCAAAACCAAGGGTTGCCTATATACCAGTTCTGAAAAAAATATGAAAATTTAAGAAAGAAGCAAAGAAAGAGGAGGGGAAGAATGATTCCCTTTCATTTAATTGTTTTTAACATTCAAAAGGATAGTGTAGTGTTTTGAAACTACTCTTAGTTTTAAATAAAAACCTCACCCCCTTTTCTACTTTGAGATGCTCCCAGATATTCCTAACAATTCTATTTACCTCTCCCTTGTCTACGTTGCGAAACTAGTCCTTCCTTTGTACTCTTTTGTTTGAAAACCGGCAAAGTTTCTCATGTTATTTTTAGTCAGGTAGCAGAGCTCTGGATGCTGGGGACAGCTGGAGTGTGTGGGATGCAGCATGCTATTTATTCTCCTCCACTTTGAGAAGGCAACAGATGGGTGGCTACTTGGTTAAATCACAGCCCTTTGACAGTACCTTCCAGCTGTTGGACACAGAAGCAATTCTACTTGCAACATTAAGGCAGATCCTTTTATGTCCACTTTCAGTAGCATTGTCTCCTAAGTATCTCCTCCCCCACCAGCGCTGCTGTTAATCTTCTGAATTTACATCTGTTGGGAAAGTTTGATTCCATGATTGGTGGAATTCCATCATTTCCCATCAAATTGGTGTTGACTGGTAGCAACCACACAGATAGAACTTTTTCAGAATGATCTCACCTGGACTGGCCCTTCAAGTCTTCCAACATTGCACCCTTTACTGCTGTAGTGGAGTCCATCTATTTTTCTTCCAATCATGCTCTTCTTTTCTTCCACCTTTGCCAGCATTATGGACTTCTTAAGGGAGCTGAATCTTGCTTAAAATAAGGTACAATTAGTTCTCGACTTACAGTTCATTTAGTGACTGTTCAAAGTTACAACAGCACTGCAAAAAGTGACTTATGACCATTTTCACACTTATGACTGTTCCAGGATCCTCATGGTCACATGATCAAAATTAAGATGCTTGACAACTGGTTCATACTTATGACCCTTGCCTGCTTCCTGTCTCTTCCTTCCCACACCAAATCACTTCACTGGCAATGAGGATGGGATCCACTGGAAGAACATGCAGAGGAATGTGACCGAGCTGCAAAGAATCGCAACTCACTGGGGCAATAACATGACACAGATTGCAACCAAAGACCAAAGTAACCGAGCATCACTCTAGCCACCCGACCAGAGCAACCAAGCACCACTATCATAAACCAACATCAGCAATTGAGCGAGGAGAGGCCAATCAATGAGCGGAATTCAAAGAATAACAAAGAAAGAAAAACAGCAAGATGACCTCTGTATACCACCCACCAGCCCCATTCAACCCTGACACTGAATGCTGGGAGTCATAAATGGAGCTCTTCAAGTGCTTCACTCTATCAAAAAAACTAGTTGATCTACCAGACAAGAGGATGAGGACCCTGTTCCTCAGCCATTGTTGTCCTGAAGTATTCGAAACGGCCAAGGCAATCACCACCCCCAACCCAGCATACTCCTTAACATGGCACAAGCTGCAGCATGCCCTAAGGGCACACTTTGTCCCAGCACCCTCGCAGTTCATGAAATGGTATGATCTTCCCCGGAGACTAAAGAAGGAGGGTGAGTCAATAAATCACTAGGCCACCACACTCTGGAGCTCAGCCGTCCACTGTGAATATGAAGACATGAATGATGGGATACTGGATCAATTTATCTTTGGCCTGCGGAACAGACAGCTACAAGCACCTACAGAGGTGACTGCTAGCAAACCTGAAAATAACACTACAGGCAGTCTTCGATGAAGCCAGGGCCGCATAATCCTCAACAGAGGCCAAGGCATCAATGCAAAAGCTAATAACCCAGTCATCACCCAGCGAGCCGGCGACGGTGCACCAAGGGGACTACAGGGAGTTGGACAATGATGGAAACAATGATGATGATGAGGTTTACTGGGCCGGCAACCAACGAGCATGGGGGATTCGACCCTGCGCAGGCTGGAGGAGCCTGTACACAAGGACCATCTGCAGATTCCGCAACGCCATATGCCAGAAGTGCGGCAAGAAGGGCCAAGTGTCTGCTGAGCTGAAGACCCAACCGCTGACAACAAGCAGCTACCAACCATGGGAGAAGACCCCCCGATCGTAGAGGACGAGGCCCCCAAGAAGGGCGGAAGAAACAAATCAATGCCAGCCGAGGAACCAATCACCGGAAACCCATCAAACCTGAGTTGCAATGGCCAGTGAACCCTGTAGCAAGAAACTCCGGGCCAACATACTCATAACAGAATGACTTTGCAGCCTTGAGGTGGACACGGAATCGTCGGTGTCCATCCTGGCGTTGAGCACCCTGAAGTGACTATCACCTGACCTATGACATCAAAACCTGCTACCACACAGTGCCCAACTCACAGACTACCAGGGAAACCTGATCCCCATACTGGGCCAAGCAACATTACCCATTGAATACGATGAGTTCAAGGGGGCCCTATCTGTCCTGGTCATCACAAGGGGGCTGCCGAATCTCCTCGATTGGTTTGAGGCCCTAGACCTAGGAGCCACTGGACTCAATGGAGTCAACACCATCTGGACACCACAAGTGGATGGTCTAATCCGAGAGTTCCATGACATTTTTGGACAAGAGCTCGGCAGGTACATGGGGACCTCTATATTGTTCAGCCTAGACCCCACAATAGCACCCTTAAACCATGAAGAGTCCTGTTCGCAATAAAACTCAAGATAGACCGTGAACTGGACAAATTAATACAGCAGGGCATCCTTGAACCAGTTGACCCCTGGAATCTTTCAGAGCATCATGGAAGCAGAGCAAAATTCTGGGGGTCGTACCCTACTTTGATGATCTGCTTATCATGGCAGCCAATGAGCAACAGCTGTACATCTGACTGAGAAAGGCCCTCACCAAGTTTAGAGAAATGGAACTCAAGTGAAGCATGAAAAGTGTCAAAATGGGATGTGGGAAGTAGAGTTCCGGGGCTAGAGGATAGATGGTCGGGCTATCCACCTCACCCACAGCAAAGTAAAGGCCATCTGAGACGTCCCCCCACCAAAGACCAAGGCAGAGATACAGGCCTTCTTAAGCCTGCTCAACTTCTATGGCAACTTTCTCAAAGGAAAGACCACCATAGTCGAACCCCTTCATAGACTTCTCACAAAAAAACTTGTGAGTGTAGGGACCAAAGGAAGAAGCAGCATTCAAAGGAGTCAAGAGACTCCTCAAAAGGGATTCATTCCTAGTGCAGTATAACACCACACTGCCTCTAGTACTAGTAGCTGACGCCTCCCTGTTTGGGGTAGGGGTGTCCTCAGCCACCACCTCCCCAATGGATTTGAAGCCCCCATAGTGTTCTACTCTAGAACACTATCCCAAGCCAAATACAATTACAGCCAGCTAGATAGTGAAGCCCTAGCCCTAGTAGCCAGGGTTAAAAATTCCATGAGTATCTGTTCGGGAGGGACTTTGAGCTGGTTACTGACCACAAACCCCTGCTGGGTCTACTGACCAGGGACCGCCCCACACCAGTGGCACTGTCACCAAGATTCACTTGATGAACAATATTCCCAGCGGCCTACAGTTACAAACTCTCCCACCGACCTGAACAGACACTAGGCCACACCGACGCATCAGCCAGTGCCCCCTGCCTGAACCTGTGGATGACCCACCCCTCAGAACCCCAGTACTATTCCTGGACTGTCTAGACTTGGGACTGGACACCTCCTGGGAGGTGGCCAGTCACACGGCCACTGACATCACCCTGAGAACAGTGCAGACCTGAGTGTGGATGAAGTGGCCCACAAACGGGAGAAGCACAAACTAACAGAGCAGGGAGGTTGGTTGCTATGGGGTGATTGAGTTGTAATACCCAGGGCACTAAAGGCATGAATCCTAGGGTCACTACATGACAGGCACCAGAGAATGATCAGGATGAAGGCCTTAGCTAGGAGTTATGTATGGTGGTCCGGCATGGACCAAGAAATCCAAAACTGGGTGGCCACCTGCAAACCCTACCAAGAATCCCACCCCGCACCCCCAGAGACAACACTGGGGAGTGAGAGAAGCCCAAAAGCTCCTGGTCAAGGTTGCATATAGACTTCAATGGACCATTCATGGACCAAACATTCCTAGTTATGGTGGATGCATACTCAAAATGGTTGGAGATAATAACCATGGGTACCACCTCAGTGAAAGCAGGCCCTAGATAGACTATTTGCCACACATGGCCTACCAAACATTATCATCTCAGATAATGGAGCCCAGTTCACAGCCACCCAGTTCGAGGGATTCCTGGCCAACCTGGGCATTTGCCATGTGCTCACAGCTCCCTTTCACTCTAGCTCAAATGGACTGGCGGAATGCACAGTCCACAGTCCACTCGGCCACTAAGCCATCTAGGCCCCGGGGAACTGGCAAGGCCGGGTAAACAAATTCCTTGCCTGGCAGCACAGAATCCCCAGCACATAACCCCCAGAACTCCTAATGGGCTGCAAGTTGCGGTCTATCCTAGATAGACTGCAACCTAACTATGGACCCAGATGGGAGGTCCACATGGGAGACACTAAGAGTGCAGACTGGGAGTTCAAACCGGGGGAAAGTGTACATGCCAGGAACTATCAGGAGGGCCCCAAGTGGATTACAGGAGTGGTGGAGACAGTGACAAGCCCCAAATCATACACAGTACGAATTGCCGAGGGGAAAATGTGGCGCAGGCATGTAGATCAACTGCATGGCTGATTGGAAGGGGGTGGCAAAGACACTGAAACTAACTACAACCCCATCCCATCCACAGCTAACTCAAGCCCAAATGAACTGGGAGTCTTAGCTGAGGTGGAAGAGGGCCCACCCTGCATCCTCAGTGATCTACACCAACTCGGGGCAGCAGCCAAGCCTGGAACCTTCCAGGGTCCACCGCCAACAGGAACAGGAGGAGCTCAGGTATGGCCATCCTCCCAGACCAACACCCAGACTCCAACTGAACCATGCAGGTCCAGTATGGATTCACGACGCCCCGCCTACCTGCGCAATTCCATCAGCCACGTGGGAAGAACCAGCAAGGAGGGGAGGAGTGAGACAAGGTTCCACTCTGGTCCACACCTTAGCCCGTCCCCCTCCGCAGCGGGAAATCCATTGTACCTGATTGGCTGGCTTATCCCATTCAATTGTATAAAGAGAAAATCAGGCTACAGCTGCTGTTCTGTGTTTTCTCCATGCTGCAATAAAGAGCTAAGCCACTTGCCTGCTTGCTGCCTCTTCCTTCCAACACCAAAACACTTCAAGGGCTATCCATAGCATTCCTAAGAATCCTCTCCAATATCAAAGTTCACAAACTCTTTTCATTTGATTTCTTCAAAATGCAACTTTTGGTTCCATTAAATATTACAGAGAAAACTGTTGCCTACACGATTCTGATCTTTGTTGATACTGATTTATCCCAACACCTGAATATGAGTCACTTTGTAGGGGAAATTTAATAAATAGATAAAATAAATAAATACATTTTCCAAGGACTAGATTGCTACTCTACCAAGGACTAGCCTATGGTACATTTCTTGACTGACAATTCCTTAGCTGTTGATAGTCAATCCTTGAAAGACAGAAACATTCCATGGTTCAATATCTGCATTGTCAATTCTAAGGGTGGTTATTGTGCCTGTTCTATAGCTTAGACCAGGAGTCCCCAATGCCCAGTCTGTGGACCAGCATCGATCCGCAGCATGCCAGGAACCAGACCATGTAAACAAGCCAAGCCCCATTGGCAGGATGCAGGCAACATGCAAAATCATGTCCACTACTGTCTGCGGTAAAACCTTTTCCCATGAAATCGGTCCCTGGTGCTCAAAAGGTTGGGGGACACTGGCTTAGACTTTATATTTAATTGCAATTTCATTTTTTTCATTTCACTCCTTGAGCTGCAGTGTAGGTTTGAAGTTTGAAGTTTGAAGTTTATTTTTATTTTTATACCACCCTTCTCCCCAAAGGGACCCAGGGTGGTGCACAGCCATTTAAAAACAACAGTAAAAAACAATAACAATAACAAAACATACAAGGCAAAATTTAAAATAGTTTAAAAATATATAATAGTTTATGGCCAAAAAATTTAAAAACCGGAATATAAAACCAATTTTTACCGGATCAAGAATATAAATAGATAAAATTATTTGGTTTACACATGGAGAGGGATGCGAATCAGGTCAAACCGGCCTGAGTGAAGAGGTATGTTTTAATGGCATGGTGGAAAGCACACAGATCCGAGATGGTATGAACCTCTGGGGGGAGATCATTCCAGAGGGTGGATGGTGTGTAAGAGTTTGCTACAGCAGGCAAGGGTGGGGGTCTGGGCTCTCTGGAAAAAAAAACAGTGGAAGGAAAAAGTGAGAGCAGCAGGTGCAGCTTATCAGAGTGACTTGTGACCTCCTGCTTGCTTTCCCATTGATTTTGCTTGTTGGAAACCAGTGAGGAAGATCACAAATGGGGATCAGGTGACCAAAAGGTGCTGCAACTCTCATAAGTGCAAGCCAGTCGCCACATTCCCAAAGTGCAGCCACATGACCACAGGGATGTTGCAACAGCCATAACTTTATGGACCAGTCATAAGGCCTCCTCATTCAGTGCCATTGTGAATCTGAATGGTCACTGAACAAATTTGAGCGTTACTGTATAACATTGCACTCGGAGACTTCTGAGGACAGTCCGTAGACTTTACTATGTAGGTGCAAGAGAGAAAAGATGTGAAAGTGATGGCAGCATTGGCATCTCCCTGGTAACCTCCATGCCAAGGCTGATTGGGCTAGCCTCTGTCTGTTAGTCTTCCATTGGCAGATTTTTTTTTCCCAATTCAAACACGCCTTTGATAATCTATTTTAACTGCTAAGGTGGATAGGTGTTGTTTGTTTTATAGAGTGTTTTTATGATGGTTAAATTATTAATTTATTTGTATTTTTAATGAAGGCATTCATTTCCTCCTGCTAATTGTGACCTGAATTTTTTTTTGAAGGGGGGGCGTGTGGGGGAGGGGAAGACAGAAAAATGCAATCCTTGGTCTTTGTATGGCTACAACCAGGCAGAATTTCCTAGAAACAACATTAAAATTGTTTGCTGTAGCCCAAATTGTGCTGTTGTTCAGCTTCCTAGCCTGTAGTAGTCTGTGTGAGTACATGTGGAGCATAAAATAGGCAGAATGCAAATGGAAAACTGAACAGGCAGAGGAGGAAAACAGACAAGTTTGACTATGATATCTTCCACAGGTAAAATGGATGGGGCTGTGGAACGGAATGGAGGTTTTCACTCCAGTCTGCAGGGCCAGACCCTGCAACTGGCAGGAAAATACCTGTAAGCTGACTGGCTGGCTTGCCCCTTTCAAAAGGTATAAAGGAACAAGCCAGCCAGCAGTACCCTGATTCTGTACCGACTTACCTTGCAATAAAGAGCTGAAGTCACACTTTGCCTCATTCTTGGACTCAACTTCAGATACTATAGGACAAAACAGGGAGGATGCTAATAGGTTGCTGGTTTCTCTATTGGAAGAATAGTCTAACTGTCCAACTTGTCTCTAATGCATATAAGAGAAAGGCTGCCAAGAGTGCTACAACCAAACACGATACATACCAAACACCAGCAGATGCAAACATGACTATGAACATGATGTTGTCCATTCTGGCATTAAAGATCCTTTCTTCAGTTTGCATGTAGTATCCTGGGATCTGCTCCAAAGCATGCTGCCACTCCTAGAACTCCTTCAGATTCCAGTTGGATTCCATAGAAATCCATTAGCATACCAGATGCTGAAATATTTTAAGTCTTGCATGTGCTAATGCTTATTGTGCAGCAGCTCATCCTGAATTATCTTTGGAGATACTCCGTGCATTGCTCCTTTCCTAAAGAGTGTTGCGGAAGATGGTGTGTTTTCTGTTTCTAACGCTGTGTGGAATGCAGCCAGGCTTGGAGAGACTGATAAAACTTAGATGGGTTTAACACACTGAAGCAGGTACCCAAGGGTGGATGCAGACTTGATTTTACAAGTACATCTGTTCTGTTTATTTTTGCTTCTTTGTGGCATTATAAACTTCTGCTCCATATGGATGATCCATATTGTGCCTTTGTGAAATGATGCCACATTATGCTTTTCTGCTTTTATCATCAAACACTATTCAAAGGGTGGGGGGAATCAGCAGATTTTACCTACATTCATCTGTTCAGCTTGGAGCTCCCTCCAAAATGTATTTGAATAGAACACCTAGAATAAATGTGATATATGTAAATGAATAAAACACCTAAAATGAACGTAATCTATGTAAATGAATAAAGCACCTAAAATAAATGCAATCTATGTAAATGAATAAAGCACCTAAAATAAATGTGATCTATGTAAATGAATAAAACCCAAACTACTTAAATTGAAAGGAAATTTTTTAAAAAACCACACATGTTCCTTCCATTTCTGTCAAACCTGAATAGTTCTACTATGTGTTTGTAATTTTAAGAAAGTTAATAGCTGGCAGCTATACTGGTCTCCCAGCCAATTCTGGAATGCAGTGAAAAAATAACCTTTGGAATTACAAGAAGATATTTATACCTAGAAAAATCTTTTCAGGATAGTAGTTTTAACAAGCTTTCGCACACATTTAACCAGTCTCTAGTTAAAAAACAGAATGAGACTAGTTTGGATTTTTCTTTCCTTAGGACATTTTTGGTCACCATTTAAAAATGCTTTAAATGTTAGTGACATCGCTATGTATTATATGAATAATATGTATCTAGGAGACACAGTTGGACTTTGGATCATTTATATGAATCAGTGATTGAGTGGGATATTCTTAGGCATATTAAAGTGTCACTGTGTGTCCAGACACACTTGGTGAATAAATTCTATTCTATTCTATTCTATTCTATTCTATTCTATTCTATTCTAATATTCCTGTATTATGGCTTTGATCAGGCAAATGTTCCTCCTCCTCCTCCTTCTCCTCCTCCTCCTGTAAAACAAACAAATACTGACCTGAGTATGATCATCAAAATTTAAAGAGCAGAAATCAAGACTTTAATAAAATAACCTGTAGCTTTTAGAGTCTCTAGGACTTAGCTCATCAGAGAAAATGATTACATTACATTTTATTACATAATTAGCAATCGAAATCTTCCAGAATTCCTAGAAAGCCAAAGAGGTCTCAGTAGACTGGAAAACAGCAAACTGTCAACAAAGGAAAGAAAAATTGAAAATTCCATCAATTCTATACTGGGCAAGGTCTTAGAAGAAATAATCAAACAGCTTAATTGTGAGCATTTTGACCTAACAAAAGGCAATGTGGATTTGTCAGTGACAAGTCATACTGAACTTTTTTACTGTGTTCTTTTTCTGAGAGAAGTACTAATTTAATAGATTGGGGAAATGCTGTGGATGTGAAATACCTTAACCTCAGCAAAGCGGTCGCAAAGTCTCTCATTATATCCTCACTTATAAAATGTGGCTTCCTTATATAATAGTTACATGGAGTCATAGCAGAATGATTGCACCCTCTCATAAATGCATCCATATCAGCTTGCGGGAGTAGCATTGGGTGGTCTCCTGAGCATTGTACTTTTTAACATTAAAGAAGACACAAAACCAGGAAGAGCAACCAACACTAAAAAAGAAAACTCAAAAAGATACAATCAGGGTTGAAGGGCGGACTGAAACAAAGAAAACACAAAGCTCTTCACCTGGAAGGGGAAATTGAAAGGTAGAAGACAGGATCTGAGTAAACCTGGCTTTCTAGAAATCCACATGGAAAGGATTTGAGTGCTCTAGTAGATCACAAGATGAACATGAGCCGGTAGTGTGATGTAGCTGCTAAAAAGGTAGCTATTTTTTGGTTTATCTACCTAGTTCTCTATATTTAGATAATTAAAGGATTGCTATACAGAAGAGAGAATGTCCTTGTTCTCTTTCACACACCAGGGCAGGACCAAAATCGAGTTGAAACTGCAGAAAAGTGCAGGTTTGGTTTGTCCTAATATGTAACCTGATAAGTAATCTGCTCAGCCTTATTGGACAACCATGAGTAAAGATAGAACCGCATCTTATATACTCTTGATCCACTACACTGTAAAAGGAAGATAATGGGAAAGTGTAAATTATGGCATGATGATGGAATGTTTTTGATAAAGCCATTCACATCACCTTCCTATAATTTATTATTTCCTGATTGATCAACGTGCTAGCCATGCTATGAATGAATATAAACAATTTGGCTTATTAGGCCATAGGTTCCTCATTGATTCTTTCCCTTATCACCAATTCAGCCTGCTGTGCATGCTTTCTTACATAGACACTTTAAAGGAACCTTTTACCACCACATTACATGCACTCTCAGGATCTGATTTAGGAGGGGAGGGGAATTGTTGCTGTTGGAAATTTGCAGAGCTGCAGAATTTAGAAGGATGGGAGATTGCAATTAAGAGCTGCCACATTTGTCCCAAGACATGTTGCTATCTGTAGAAAAACACAAGGTGGTGTAGTCCTTTGTTCTCCTTTTCCTGCATAGAAAAGTCAAATGAATTGATAGCTGGAAATCCCATTATTGCTAAAGATAGGACAGATGTCCACCATAACCATACATGGCAAATGACTTTTGGGGAGAGCAGAACAGACCATGTGGTGGTCACAACTCTGTATTCCAACAGCTTTTATGGTCTGTAATTGCTGCCACGTGCAATGCTTCTCACATTTTTCTTATTGGTATGGGTGGCGCTTTATGTTCTGAAGGAATAGACCAATTAAGGGATCTCATTGGAGAACTCTTTTCTTCCCATGTTCACTTGGCTACAATTAATGTACCCAGATCTGTTAGGTAAGCAGCCATGGACCACTAGGAATCAGGATTGTTCCACAAATGAATTGGTTTTTTAAAAAAATATTTTGTCTTTGTATAAATATCAGAGCTTTTCATGAAACTGCTCCTCCAAGCAAAAGCTCCATCCTGCCCAAAGCTTGATACAGTTGAACCTAGACGGAAGATAATTCTGCCTGAACTATTTGTGAAGCATTCCTCCAGATGCTATTAGTTCTCCCAGGTAAACCAGACAGGAAACATGGCTAGATGGGGTAATTTTATTTTACTGTAATGCTACCTTGAAAATCTGAAGGTACAAACCTCCCACTTTTCACCATGTGGTAAATTAGGGCCAGTCCATTTTAAGTTTCTTTCTCTGACTGTTAAGCTACTGGGGACTCCTCCTTCTCTTATCTGATTATTCCCTAGACAGCATCTCTTTCCCTTGTTCCCCAAGGTCATCCAGACATTCTATTATAGTCTTTCAAGGGAAATCAGGCTAGGAAATCAACGCCATGTAGGTTGGTACTTGTAGGAGATAACCAGGCTGAGTGCGAGGGAGGGGTCAAACTTGTCATCAGTCTTGAATTCCTTCATGTCCACAAGAGATTTAAGTCCAGGCCACTGTGAATATCGTTGACTTTTATCTACCGCCAATTTGCCTTGACTGTTAGTTATTCATATTCTTTTAGAGAGTTTTAGCATGCAATAAACCTGTATGTGTGTGTTTATATACATATTGTATATATAGGTCTAGGTTCGGGTCTTTTCCCATGTAGGATAGAGAATATCTTAGTGACGTTTTGGCGAGGTCTCACTTGCCACCTTCAGGCTGCTGCTTTTGGCTTCTTACTATATATACTGTCTATATATTCATCTGAATTGCCTGAACTCCCGATTTCCTGTGCTTGACAGTACTATTTTTATTGCTAAACTATAGTAATAGAACCTTCCAAGTCTGAATATGCTCCCCTCTCTCTTTATCTTTGTTGCACTAGAGAGGGCCTTGTCCGAGATCTTTACATTCCTGCTCTGTATTCAGGTCTCTTTTATCTGACCATTGACTTGGTAGAGGTCCTATCTCCTGCCTTCAAGGCCCTTCCCTTTACCTTCTACTTCTACTTTATTTTATTTTTATTTTATTTATTTAGTCAAGCGTATATGAGAAAAGCAAGTATAAGTAAGAACATACTATATAAACATATAGATATAAACTGGTATAAGCATATGCATAATAAATGAGTACAAATAAATGGGGACAGTAGGACAAGGATGGTAGGCACACTAGTGCACTTATGCACGCTCCCTTTACAGACCTCTTAGAAACGGAGTGACATTCACTGTAGACAGTTTAAGGCTAAATTTTGGGGGGTTTGTAACAACATCATCAGATAGTGAGTTCCAGGCATTGACCACTATGTTACTGAAGTCATATTTTCTGCAATCAAGTCTGGAGCAGTTCACTTTGAATTTGTATCTGTTGTTAGCTCATGTATTACTGTGGTTGAAACTGAAGTATTCGTTCATAGGTAGAACACTGTAACAGACAATTTTGTGTATTAAGCTTAGGTCAGACCTTAGGCAGCGTAGCTCTAGGCTTTCTAGATCCAGAATTTCAAGCCTGGTGGCATAAAGTATTCTATCGTGGGCTGAAGAATGGAGCAGGCTTCTCATAAAATACCTGTGGACATGTTCAATTGTATTAATGTCTGTTAAACAATATGGATTCCAGGCAGATGAGCTGTATTTAAGAATTGGTCTGGCGAAGATTTTATATGCCCTGGTTTGCAATTCAATATTACTGGAAAAGAAGCCTCTCAAAATTAGTTTGACAACTCTTAATGCTTTTTTTTGCAATGCTATTACAGTGAGCTCTGGAGCTTAGATCTTTTGAGATGAGTACTCCTAGGTCCTTGACAGAGTGAGTGTTGTCTTCGAGGTTGTATCCACCCGGTTTGTATTTAGTGTTTTGATTCTTTTTGCCAATGTGTAGGACAGAGCATTTGCTGGCAGAGATTCAAACTTGTCAATTGTTTGACCATTCATACACATACTCAAGGTTGCATTGTAAGGTAGCAGTGTTGCTAGTGGTTATGAATAGTTTTATGTCATCAGCAAAGAGGACACAATTGCTTTTGATGTGATCACAAAGATTGTTTATGTATATTAAAAATAAGGTTGGTCCGAGAACGCTGCCTTGGGGGATGTCGCTGTTAACTGATGCAGGGTTTGATGCAGCACTCCTTTTTTTAACTACTTGTTGCCTGTTTGACAGGAATGCATCTATCCATTTATGTCGTGATTCAGAAATGCCATAAGATCGTAGTTTTAATAGTAGTTTGTCATGTACTACTGAGTCAAAGGCTTTGCTGAAATCAATGTAGATTGCATCTATTGCTTTGCCCTGATTAAGTTGTGTAGTCCAGATGTTTTTGCAGTGTATGAGTTGTAA
>JANHFO010008753.1:40608-52562 GCA_032468095.1 Pareas carinatus | reverse complement strand
TTTTTTCATAGCTTCCTTCCTTCCTTCCTTCCTTCCTTCCTTCCTTCCTTCCTTCCTTCCTTCCTTCCTTCCTTCCCTTTTCCCATTTCACATAGCTAGGGAATGGATGACATAGAACAAAACTTTGTATTCTTTTGATGATGTTTTTGCAATTTTATTGTTAGAATTGATAGAGGGCATTCCTGATGATGGTATCATTGTTTGTATATATTTTTGTCACTTGGAAGTCTCTCTGGCTACCCTTTCTTTCATCTGAAAAAAAGAAAGATTTCTCATTACTCCTTCCTTGGTATCAAAATAAAGGAAGCCAGGGAACAGTCAGACTACTAGGAAATTGACTGTATAAGAAATCATGTAGGAATACTTTTCAAAACCTAAATCAAAGGCTAGTTCTCTCTTATTCAAATAATTTATAATTAAAATGGAAAAGTCATTCTTAAATTTGCTGGGAATTATATTGAAGGTAGACAAGTTTTTAAAATTCATTTTCTTTGAAACGGAATATTTTTCCTTTTAGGTAAATGTTGTAAGTCTTATTGAGCACATTAGGCCACAGGCCCAAATCAGTGGAACTGTAAATTGCATCAAGTCAGGTCCTTTGGATATTTTTGAAGTTGCTGGAAGGTTGGCAATTCTCAACTTTCCTTCTTTTTCAAGAATCCTTGAGCTAGCATAGGAGATGCCCGTAATCTCATTAAGATCTAAATCTATCCAGCTATATTACTGTCTTTCAGGCTGTTCTCCCTGAGTTCAGCTGAGAAAATGAAGCTGCCAGGTGATGCATGGAAGAGGAAACTAAAAAGGTAAGAAAAAGACAAAGCATTGACACTTCAAGAAAATGGTGATGGTTGCTACAATATGTATCTTCAGATTTGACAGGAATGATACCCCCCTCCCAATCACAGAGTGAAATCTCCCAGTGATCAAAACAAAGTTGGGATATTTTATCATCTTCTTGTTGTTGTTGTGCCATATCCGTCATCGGACCTTGGCGATCATGTTGCCGATCCTATCTTTATCATCCCAAACTGTTCTTGAAGGGAACAAAGATCATCCCATAAAGTTCTCTGCAGAGCCAGATCTTAATGACCTTCTAAAAATCATAGCAAGGTCTAGGCTTGCTATTCTGAACTTTCAAGAGTAGTTAAACGTAAAACACAGAAGCATAAGCTAATATTCCTATGAGGAAAAAGAAGATGGCCCAAAACACTGAGACATGAAAGAATTTGTCATTAGTTCTATAGACTGTTTAATATTTTAGAATCAAATATCAAGCTATATGCCCAGAGTTGTAATAAGAGTTACTAAGAGTTGTAACAGTTTATTGTTAAATGCATAATAATTAAAATTAACATATTTAACCTTAGTACTTCCTCTGATCAAGGTTAATATTTGTTTTTCAAATAAGTATGTGCTTGATAAGACTCATAAAAAGAAGATAATGAGGGGAAAGATGAAAAGGGAAAAGCATCTAATAATCATCTGTCTGCAAGAACATTCCACAGAGAGTGTAATTATCCAAAGGTGATACAAAATTCATAGTTAGAGTTTTATCTTTAAAATTACATGACAAAATGATGGTATTATCCTCCTGGCTAGCAGATATCAATTTGAATGAGGCTTCCCTTGCTGGTATTCACTTGCCTAGTATAGGTATACAAATAGAAATTATGGTTAGGAAGTTAAAAAAGTTTTAAAAGCTATTTCTTCCTGTATGTGCTATGCAACACATTAAAGAACTATATCCACCTAGTTATCTGGAAGTCAGCAAAAATCTTAATTTTTTTTTGTGATTATCCTGTATTCACACTTAATTACAAGGCATTAATCATTCCGTGCAGGCTGCATTTGATTAAGGCAATTCTCTTGTTTAAATATCAAAGAGAGTCCTCTAAATTTCCTGTGTATAGTCCTCTAATCAGACAAAGTAACATTGTGAAAAACCAACTTTATTTTTATTTTTTATTTTATTTATTTAAATAGTCAAGCATATATGAGAAAAACAAGTATAAGTAGGAACATACTATATAAACATGTAGGTATAGAAAGGTATAAGCATATGCATAATAATAAGTGAGTACGAATAAATGGGGACAGTAGGACATGGACAGTAGGCACGCTAGTGCACTTATGCACGCCCCCTTATAGACCTCTTAGGTATGGAATGAGGTCCACGGTAACTAGTTTAAAGATTTGGGGGTTTGAGGATGTAACAACAGTGTCAGGTAATGGATTCTAGGCATTGACCACTCTGTTACTAAAGTCATATTTTCTGCAATTGAGTCTGGAGCGTTTCACTTTGAGTTTATATCTCTTGTTAGGCCGTGTATTATTGTGGTTGAAACTGAAGTATTCATTCATAGGTAGAATATTGTAACAGACAATTTTGTTTACTAAGCTTAAATCAGATCATAGGTAGTGTAGCTCGAGGCTTTCTAGGTCCAGAATTTCAAGTCTGGTGGCATAAGATATTCTATTGCGGGTTGAGGAATGGAGCACTCTTCTCGTAAAATAATTCTGGACTTGTTCAATTGTATTAATGTCTATTAAGCAATATGGGTTGCAGGCAGGTGAGCTGTATTTGAGAATTGGTCTGGTGAAGATTTTATATGTCCTGGTGCAATATTACCGGAAAAGAAGCTTCTCAAAATTAGATTGACAACTCTTAATGCTTTTTTTTGCAATGCTGTTACAGTGAGCTATGGGGCTTAGATCTTTTGTGATGAGTACTCCTAGGTCCTTGACAGAGTGAGGGTTGTCTTCTAGGTCATATTCACCCAGTTTATATTTAGGATTTTGATTCTTTTTACCAATGTATAGGACAGATGTGTTGGTAGAGATTTGAAGTTGCCAATTGTTTGACCATTCATACACATAGTCAAGGTTACATTGTAAGGTAGCAGTGTTGTCAGTGGTTGTGAATAGTTTTACATCATCAGCACATCAGCTTTTGATGTAATCGCAAAGATTGTTTATGTATATTAAAAATAGGTTGGGTCCTAGAACACTGTCTTGGGGGACACCACTGTTATTTGGTGCAGGGTTTGATATAGCACTCCTTATTTTAACTACTTGCTGTCTGTTTGACAGGAATGCACCTATCCATTTATG
Organism: Pareas carinatus; assembly: GCA_032468095.1. NCBI lineage: Eukaryota > Metazoa > Chordata > Lepidosauria > Squamata > Pareidae > Pareas > Pareas carinatus. Next base: position 49,451 of record JANHFO010008753.1, on the reverse strand, counting down.
TAGTGATCCAGAAATGCCATAAAATCGTAATTTTAATAGTAGTTTGTCAAAGGCTTTGCTGAAGTCAATGTAAATTGAATCTATTGCTTGTCAAGTTGTGTAGTCCAAATGTTTTGCAGTGTATGAATTGTAGATTACAGGGGAAAAATATTATTTGTACAACCCTAATGAATAATGACCTTAGTAAACAGAATTTCCCCCTCCCTTTCTCACTCTTCTTTTACCAAGGAGTTTAGAACAGCTGAAATGGGTTCCTTTCCCATTTTATTTCATCTTTTTAAATTTGTGTTAACAGCCTAGAAAGATAGTGATTATCCTTAGAGTGCCCACTGAAATTAAAGAGTGAAAGTTGAATTTGAACCTGGGCCTCTCCAATTTCCGATCAGTCATTCAATCACTATTTTGCTTGTTATCCAAAGGATTATTTTTTTCCTTTTATTAAAGTGGTTTATAACACCTTTGATTTTTCTCCTTTTTGAAGCATATGCTAAGAGTTGACACAGTCAGGATAGAACATTATCAATTTAAAAAATGTAATATGTTGCCATGAAAGACCCTTGTAAGTTATTTAACTAAAACTAGATTTTTTCTTCTCACTTATTCCACATTCTTTTCCCTCCCCCATTGTTTTCTTTACCATGTGTTTTATGGCAACATCCCTCCATCTCTACTGATTCTCTTTGTTGAAACTCTTCAATAAATGAATCCCTTGGAAAGGGGGAGCAGCAGAAACAAGTTGTGCTACACAACACTGCCCTTCATCTCCCTGAGGTAGCGATACTTCTGATCAATTGTTCTACATCACAACCTGTTGAGCGCAGGTCAACAGTCCTTTTAAGGTCCTGTTATTCTTCAAGGCTGTTCTGGAGTGAATGAAAGAGAACCAGCCAGAGAGCTTGCTGGCTCTCTTCTCCTCAAGCGCAGAAAAGGGCTTGATATCACCACTTACTGAAAGACTTATTGATTTCTCAAAGTGAACTCATCAGCCCACAATGCCCCTCATTTTCCAAAGAAGCTTTAATTTCCTGTGACATGGCCTCTGCATTCTACCCATTGTAAGGCCGGGTACACGGAGTGTGTGTGCACCCTTTCAACGTTTCAGGTCCTTGACAGCTGCTGAAATTTCTCTTCCGCCCTGAAAGGACTTTTCAGCTTCCATAATGGAGCACCAATGCTGCCAGGGCTATTTTCTCTCCAGCTGTGAGAGTGGCTCTCCAAAAGGCTGCTGGCCAGCTGCTTCACTTCGGCCTTCACAAGGACTCTCCATTGTGTGGTGGCTGCAGCCATGGCTCCAGGGAGAAGCGCTCATTGATTGCAGGTTTATTCTCCATGCTCCAATTTGATCTGACAAGGCCTTGTGGCAGGTGAGCTCTAAAGCTGACATCACTGCAGGTGCTGGCTTGAATCTTTTGCTGGTGGAAAGGAAGCAACCTCTTTCGTTAATATTCCTTTCAGTCCTAAAGAAAGCCTTTCCAGGAAGTCACAATGCAACCATAATGTGTACTTCTCCTTGGCAGCCCGTGTATTTTTTTGTGTATACATGCACATGTGCATCTTAAAATAGCAAAGTGAAAGCAAACTAATACAGCTTCCCTTGACGTGTCCCAAAGGGTGGTCTATCTATCCTGCTAAACTTTTGAGTGTTATATATAATTTTCATTATTTCCTGCTCCTCCCCCTCCCCCTCTTCCTCTTCTTTCTGGTGTTCCTGCTTTCCTACCCTGAACTTCCTCTGTGTTCAATAAAGCCTCAAGCCAATGTACCATCAAATTACTACAAAATAACGGATACAGTACATAGATTACAATAAAAACAGAAAATCCCCAAGTACCAAACTTGAGTAAGAGATTTATTAATTGCTGAAGGCACTTGGAGACAGCAGCATCTGTGAGGGGAGATCTCAAAACAGGAAAGAGCATCGCAATCCAAATCCTACCCCTTTTGTACATCTGTTGACACTGCATGCACTTACAGCAGGGTGGGGCTTTGATTTTCATGCCATAAATGCCATCTTGCCTGTTTTTATCCCCTTGTGGATGTTGCCACTTGGAAGAACTATTTAAGCAGGTCCTGAAAACCAACAGTGAAGGAACCAGCTTAATTTTATGGGAGGAAGAGGGCATTCAACCCTTGGACGTTGTTCCACGGGAAGTTTGTCTTGCACCTCTACTGCCTGCTTTTTCTAGAAAGGTGTTCCTGCAACAGAACTTCAGTTAATGAATTCCATTTTTAGGAAGGTTTAAATGTGGAGACATTTTGTTCTTTGGGAAACCTGAATTTCAAACCTAAATAGTGATTGCAGAGCTAATGACAAGTTATAAACTCACATTTAGCTCCAGTGAAAGAGCCTGAGATCTACTCTTTCATGTTCAAAGAGTTCCAGCCATTTTTCCTCTGGTCAGTTAGTAAGGATTGCCTCATTGCTCAGCAGTTACAAGACCAAAGTGTTCCTTCACAGTTTCAATTTAGAGCAAAAGCTTGCCAAGCTGGGCAAACAGTCCAACGGAGCACAATTCATATGAGTTAAATATGCATCAGAATGCATCTCAGAATAGTGGCAAATGATAACTGCTGAGTCTGTGGTGCAATCTCTAAAGAATTCATCTGAATTTGCCCAAGAGGTATTGCCAGATCTTGAAGCAGATAGAGTAGATGGCTAGGATATAGGAGTCTCTTATTCCTCTACAAGGTGATACTAAATGAAAAACATGTTCTGAACTATCTAGATGACACTGGCTTTTTAAAATGATTACTGCTGCGGAAGAGCTTAGCTGAAACATTCTTCATTTTTAATAAAGACCAGTTTGGGCAGTTTTAAGCCATGTTTTAGAAAATTCACTATGTTTAACAGATTTAAATTTTACCCCCTACCTCTGGAGAAGGCATAGCAACCATACCTAATCTGTTTTACTGAATGCATTGTGTGTGCTATAGAGTGATGAATGGTCTTGATTTGCCTCTAAGAAAGATTATATTTGAGAAGGAGCCATTTTCTCCTCCCTGTCCCAGTTGGTTGTCTAGTTCAGAGACAGGAAACCTCTATTTTGGAAGTGTCAAACATGTGGCCCAGAGACGGGACTAGATTCTTTGCAGAATTGCAGACAGTCCACTGTTCTCATATCAGGAGCTGAAGCAAATTGTTAGCAAATGTCCGCCCTCATGAGTGCTAAGGTGTGTGTGCTTGCTCACATCAATGTCCTCCATCCACTCACAGTTCTCCTCATGGATGAAGTTAATGCGCGATAAGAAAACACAACAGCAAGGGAGAGGAGAACGGAGTCGAGTGATGGGAGCTGAAAACAAATGTCTGAAATAACATATACAGGAATGGCAACAGAGTGGTGGAACTGTGGGAAATTTAACCGGGAGGATTTTGGAAACCATTTCAACAAAGGAAGACAAAGCTCCCATTGAGATTTTATGAATAGCAGCGATGGTATCGGAAGGCTTTGTCCTTGTACTCCATACTGCCCTCCCACCCCACCAGACACACACTTGATTCTTATCTAGAGTTTTAATGTGTTTCTGTTGTGCAGGTCACTGTAGGATCATGCCTTTTGCTCAATTGTTTATAGTGAGCCAAGTCAAGATGCTTTGAAAAGCACTGAAAACATTTTAGCTTTCTGTGTGAAAGTGATGCCACACATTTGGGTGAGGAGGAACAGATGCAGCCAGAAACTCTTGTCTGAATAATGTAGAATCAAAACGATGGTCCTTCAGAGAGAAGGCAATCTTAACTTCCAGAAGAAGACTGGAAGCCGACACCTTCCAATGCCATTTATGGTAAAATGTTAATGCACAGAATATAGATTAATAGAGTTGGAAAGACCTTGGAGCAGGAGACCCTATATCATTCCAGGCAAATGGGTGTCCAGTCTCTTTTTGAAAGCCTCCAGTGATGGAGAACCCACAACTTCTGAAGGCAAACTATTCCACTGGTTGATTGCTCTCACTGTTAGGAAATTTCTCCTCAGTACTAAATTGCTTCTCTTCTTAGTTAGTTTCCAACCATTGTTTTCTTGATTTCTTGGGCCTACAGGCTTTAACTACTTGAGCCCAGTGACTCAGCATAGTTATGTTGAATCATATACACTAATAATAAGACCAATACATAACACAAAGTACTTTCTTGGGTCAGGGGTACTGTTGCGGGCTTGGCTGATACTAATTTAATGCCAGTTCCTGTTTTCTGTGAGTAAAGAATGAAGATGACAGGACAGATTTCAAGTACCAAAGAAGTGTTTAGTGCAGTTCTTCATCTGCAACTTGGTCACACCACATAGTGCTATGAATGACTTCCTTTTAGTAGCGATGAATCAGTGGAAAAAAGGTTTGGTAGCAACTGCAGCTCTCCAGGGGATCAAACATGGTGGGTGTGTGGGTCCCTTGTTAATTCTGTTCATCATTATGTCAACTACAAATTGATGTTACTCATAAGGAAGTGAGAAGAAAGTGAGAGCAAATCCTAGGGAGAAACTTCTGCTATATTCTGTCTTTTTTGATCTTACCACCTTCCCTTCTGTCCACCATGTATTCTCCCTAAGTTTGTGTCAATATTTGCTCAAGCAACTTCAGTGGAAATGACATATAAATGACTGGTTTGTAGTTCAATTAGGTTAGATATTTAGTTGATGATTAAATTAAGTTTATAACACTGCTCTCAGGCAATATAATCACTCCCACATTTCATTCTTACAACTCTGTGTAATAGATTAGGCTGAGAGAGAGGGGGGGTGTTATTGATTCCAATAGATTAAATGCATATAGGACTCCCTAGACCATGAGTATCCAACCCATTGGATTGTTTGTCCTAGACAGCTAGTAATGTGGCCCCACAGGTTCATAAACTTTTATTATATGATTTTATATACATTAACTATATTATATATTTTATATGTGGCCCAAGACAATTCAGTCAATGTAGTCAAGGCAAGCCAAAAGGTTAGACAACCATGCCTGAGGCCAAGACCAACCTTTGATACACTGCATCACAGTGGCTTTCAATGCAATCCTTTTTAGATAGAACCTCAATTCAATTGGCTCTTTCTTAGCTTTCTGCATGTTTAATCCATTTCTGAAAAATGGTTCCTTACTATACTTTGCTGAAGATTATCCAAGTCAAGTCATATGTTTATCGGGCAATGTATGGTGGGGAGGGGAAGGCTGACTGAATCTAATTACCCAGTGGATTATTCTTTGCAGTAATAGCAGAACACCAAAAATCTCTAAATGTTTGCATATGTTTTTGTCATGTTCTATTCTTTTTCAAAACCATCATCCTTGCTCAAATCTGAAGTAAAGCATATACTGAATATATCTTCCAAACCGGTACATTTGGCCAGTAAGATCATATTACACTAGTTGTTGCCATCTGCATGGGATTCTGTTCCATTTGGGGGCCCCGTTCTACATCTTGAAATTAACTTTTTAAGATCTAGATGATTTGGGCATATTCCAGTTGCTTGCAAATGAATTATTTCAGTCTGCCAAACATTTACAGAGTGAATCACCTACAGGATAACATTGGCCTGACTCCAAGCGATTCCCCTTTGCATAGCAATTCTGACTCCACCCGAAATGTTTAAGATAGTCCTCCAATACTCTAGAGAAATGATGGCAAACAGCTCCAGCTCAGTAGGCTAAAAATTTGGAAAATGCCTCACTTGACTGCTGGTTTATTTCATCCCCCCACCCCATAAAAGAGAAATAATTTTCTATTTCTCTTCCCCCCTCAAATTTGGCAACATTATTAAGGTTGAGCCTGAAGTAGAGGTATTTTCTTTCTGTTGACAAGTCTCTATAGTCTACCTGAGGTTGTTCCAGGTCACACAAGGGCTTCATTCTTTTTTTTTCCGATCAAGAGAATGTTTATTTTAGAAATTTAATTTACAACCATAACAAGGTTAAATTATATAATCAGAAACAAATCCTTTAACATTTTAGTTTCTTTTTTCTCTTCTCCTTGTCTTCTTGTCTTCTTTCTCCCTTTCTTCTTCTCCTCGTCTTGCTTTTCTCTATTTACTATGTCATTTCAATTTCGCCACCTTTTTCTTTTATCTATATTCATTTTTAATTTTACATAACTTTTTGTCCAACTATCCTAATTTCCCTTATTTCATACATTCTCTTTATCTTTATACATTTTAACTTACTTATTGTACCTTTGCATATCTACTCTCAATTCAACCATCTAATCTTAATCTCTATTTACTTCAATTTTAAAAAATACAATTTACTTATATATCTCCATTCCCCGCATACTGTAATATTGAGACCATGATTTAATTTCTCATCTAACAACTTTTTTTTAATAAACATAATAAACATATCTGATTTTTGTATTTAAATGTGTCTCTCAAATATGGATCTTTTGATCAGTTTTTTCCTGTTTTTCCCGCCCTTTTTTCCTTTTTCCTACCTTCTCATTTTCTGATAAGGGTCTTGGGTTTGCACCCAAGACACTTATCACTCTTCACATTTTCTCTTCTTCACTTACTCTTTCACCTCTCTTTTTATCTTCCTTTTCTTTCTTCCTCATTTCCTTTCTTTCTTACTCCTCTTTCCCAACTTTCCTTTTTCTCTTCTTCACTTACTCTTTCTTTGTCTTTCCATCTTTTTTCAACCTCCTATCTCTTCTTTTCTGCTTCCACCTATTTTTCCTTCTCCTTGTTCTAGTTCTTGTCTCATCTATTTGCCTTCTATTTTTTTTCTTCAACCTTCTTTCCTCTCATCTTCACCTCTCTTTTTACCTTTCTTTCCCTTTCTTCCTCCTTGCCTTTCTTTCTTACTCCTCTTTTCCTACTTTCCTTAACTTCTTATTTTTTCTATTTGTATTCCTAATATCTCTTTTAACCATTTGTAAATTCTATCCCACTATTCTTTAGCATATTTGCAAGTCCACCACATGTGATAGTATGTACCAATATTACTTTTACACTTCCGACATTTGTCCTGTACATCTTTAAACATCTTAGCCAATCTTACAGGTGTCATGTGCCATCTATAAAACATTTTATATAAATTCTCTTTATATGCTGTTGACTTTCGCATAGTTTTTGCCATTTGTCTAAATCAATAGCATGACTAACATTCTTTGCCCATGTTATCATAGTTTCTTTAACTTGTTCATCTTCCATTACATTTCTCTAAGTCTTTATTCTTTCCTAGGATGGGGGTGTATTAATTCTAGATGGGCCATCAACATAGCCTTCCTTCCTTCTAGCAAACAATAAATAAATATTTCAATAAAGATGATATAGGATCATTGGAAGTTTAAACCTTAGTCAGACTTCATTTGGAGATAGCATTAACTCTGGTATGAATTCTGCTGCAGCTAAAATTCAAAATCTACTTCCTTGCAAACCCCTATGAAAATTCAGCTACCTCTCAACTCAAAAAATTAGCTGTGGGGATTGTTAAGAAACTATTTTGTATACTTGTATATTTGATTCCTTTGGCACCAAAAATAGCTACTGTTAGCTAAAGCTGCACTGCATCCATCTCCCAGTTATGAAGGAGAATAAATGATTATATGTAATCGCCAGCAATTATATTTATCATGATTGATGGGGTCTATTAACAACACATTATAGTTTGATAATGAAACACCTTTACTTCTTCCTTCCTTCCACATATCATTTTGCACCTTCCCACCATTAATGGAGGGAAGCATTGGTGGAATTATTATTAGCTGTGGCTTCACAAGAGCTATATTTTACCTGTCAGTCATAACCAGTTAAAAGAAAAACCGGCTGAAAAAGTTTTGAGGCCCCTCATCCATGTTAACCAAGTTTCATTACATGAAACAGAATAGATTTCAGGCTATGGGTGGTGATGATAGGCCTCCTACACCAGCAATAGCAATAGAATGAGGATATTTGAGAGGCAATACTCTTCAACATCTTCATTAATGATCTAGATGAGGGGATAGAAAGGGAACAATTTTGCACACAACACTATGTTTTAGCCTCCAGCCCCCTCCAGCCCTCTAATCATCTTTGTTACTCTTCTGTGCACACTTTCCAGAGTCTCAACATCTTTTTTATATTGTGGCGACCAAAACTGGATACAATATTCCAAGTGTGGTCTTATTAAGGCATTATAAAGCGGTACTAACACTTCATGAGATCTTGATTCTATGCCTCTGTTAACGCACCTAGGATTGCTTTGGTGGTTTTTGGGCAGCTGCAGCACACAATTGGCTCATATTTAAGCAATTGTACACTACGACTACAAGATCCCTCTGACAATTACTGACATTAAGCCAAGTTTCACCTAGCCTGTACCTATACAGTTTGTTTTTCTTGTCTAAGTGTAAAACCATACATTTATCTACATTGAATAGATTGGGCTCAGTGTTCAAGTCTGTTGAGATCCTTCTGAGTCTTGAGTTTATCTTCTGGGTACTCCTGCCAACTTGGTGCCATCTGCCATTAAACCAGAATTATCTTTTATCAGTCAGCATATTTAGAATTAGAATTTATTCACCAAATATGACTGGACACACAACGAATTTGTCTCTGGTGTACATGCTCTATACTTACATACAGGCTATAATTGGCAAACTGTGATTGCAATCTTAAGGCAATAATTGACAAACAACGATTATAATCATAAAATACATTCATAATCATAAAGTACATTCATCTTGTCATCATGTTATAAAGTAGAAATTATTTATTTATTTATTTATTTATTTATTTATTTATTTATTTATTTTTAACATTTATATACCGCCCTTCTCCCCGAAGGGACCCAGGGCGGTGTACAGCCATATAAAATTAAGACAATAAACAGAAACAAAACAACAAAGGACACATTTAAAAGCAATTTAAAAATACAAT
>JANHFO010008752.1:3340-16289 GCA_032468095.1 Pareas carinatus | reverse complement strand
TTCCACCTGGCCAGAATTGGATGTAAGGGGGCAATACCGCCCCCCCCCCCCCGAGTCCAGAGAGAACAAGAAATACTTTTATCATACCCTGAGAGTGCCCAGCATGCATCTCGTGGCCATGAGTTCCGCAGGTTCTTGGAGTGTCTTGTAAATTGGGACTTTCCCTTGGGGGAAGGACTCAGCTGACCTTTGGCTCCCCGGGCGGGAGAGGCTGTCTGCCCCCCAGGATGTGACCCTTCTCTGCTTATCCAGGCCGGATGAGGAAGTGGCGCCTTCTTCCTGGCAACCGTTTCGGTGCGCCTTTGATGTGCCCCGCCCTGAGCTGGAATGGGGGAAGACGATCAACTTATTTCCGTGCTGAAACCACCAAGGAAGCTCTGCCCATATTTGGCCTTGCACGAGGAGGGGGGCGGGTTCGTCCTGACTCTCCAGGAGCCATGACTAACACGGGGAGGGGGACATTCCAGCCACCCTCTTGCTCCCAGACATTAATCTTAATTTCTGCTTTTTCCTAGCATTTTGGCTCCTAGTTCTGAGCAGAGACAAAAGCTTGCTTTTAGCGGCAGGAGCCCATTAGCTCCTGTGCCCCCCCCTCGCTAGTATCTTCTCAGAGGCAAGGCAGCCTGGGGGGGGCGAGTGGGCAGGCACAGCCAGTTCATATTCAGCCGAGGGGTTCAGGGCACCCCCCTTGAATTGCAAAGCATTGGGGACCGGCGGCCTGGATCAGTCAAGGGGAAATGGGGGTGGGGCCCCCTTGAGGCTTACGGGGCCAAAGGCGCCCAGAGAAGCAGGAGAGTCCGTGCACCCCACGGCTGGCTGGGGCTGGAGAGACCGAGAAGAGCCCTATTTTGCCCAGGCGCTGACTTTCAAGGTGTGGGTGACCACCTTCAAAGCGCTCCATGGCACAGGGCCCAGTTACCTGCAGGACCGCATTCTACCCGCCGATACCTCCCGCCGACCCACTCGCTCCCACAGAGCGGGCCTCCTCAGGGTGCCGGCAGCCAGACAATGCAGGCTGGCGACCCCCAGGGGGAGGGCCTTCTCTGTGGCGGCCCCCACCCTCTGGAACGACCACCCCCTTGCTATTCGATCAATTACCAACCTCCGGACCTTCCGCCGCGCCCTGAAGACCCGCTTGTTCCAACAGGCCGGCATGTCATAGCCGCGCCCGGGTCCTCCTGTGCTTTTAGAGTGGTTTTAAATGTATTTTATTTAATTTTATCATAGATGGACATCATTTTATTGCCCCCCCCTATTTCTAATCAGGCCGTATGTAATGTTTTTAATAGGTTTTTATTGTTTGTGTCTGTATTGTGTTTTTACGTTGCCCGTCAGCCGCCCTGCGTGCTTCGGGAGAAGGGCGGGATATAAATAAATTTTTATTATTATTATTATTATTATTATTATTGTTATTGTTATTGTTATTGTTGTTATTATTTCCCTGAAACACGGGAAATGTGCTTTTAAGCCCGTCTTCCAAGACGGAGGACTAGAGGCATTTTAATAAGAAATCTGAGGTCCGGAGACGACTGTTATAAAAATAAAATCACAAGATTTGCCACATTTTAAAAAAAACAGCCAATGACTTTTCTTTGGTGAGGAATGCCTGGAGCTGAGGCCTCGGCTGGAAGGCAAACGTGGCCCTGCCCTGCAAGGGAGGTTGAAGGTGGTGGGAGAGAAGCCTCCTGGAGGCCCTGGGAGAGTGGGGGGCCCGAGGCTCACCCCCAAATCCCCCGGCTCTGCCTGCCGGGCCCTGGAAAGGCCGGGGTGCCTGCGGGCAGATCTGCGGCCGAGGGGGCGCCCTGCTCTTTGGATCGCCCTCGGCCTTCTTGGCCCAGACCTCCCCCAGAGCAGGGGGAGACATCAGAGAGGACCCCCCCCACTTAGGCCTGCCGCTGCTCCAGGAGAGACGGGGACGGGCGGGTGGGTGGGCATTCCGTGAAGAGGAGCTTCGCGTCCCTCGTCCTTGCCTCTTGCGGAGGGGACCTCACTACGCAGGAGGGTCCAGGACTTGGGGTCTGGTGAGGAGGGGATTCCCTCTGGAGCCCCCCTTTCACAAGCCTAGCCTCTTCTAGCAGTGGGGGTCTGGCCTGTGATGGGAGCGGGGCCCCCCCATGGATCCCCCCCTGTGGAGCCTGCCTGGGCTTGCACCGCAGCCACAGAGCGGGGGGGCAGGCACTCCCCTGCCCGGGAAGCAGAACTGAGCCCCTCCCCCCCCCAAATGAGGCTGGCCGGAGTAACCAGCTTGAGCTCCCTCCACCCCCTCTGCCTTCCCTGCCCCCCCCCCCACGGAGCCCAGGCGTGCTGGCAGCCTGCTCTGTGTCCAGGTGGTTTCTGGGCCTCGGAGTCCAGTGGGGGGGGGAGGGGGCAGCCCAGCCTCTCCCTCGGACGGCCCCTCCCAGCCTCTAGAAGGTGAAAGAGAAAGTGGGAGTGGGAGCAGAGCGATAAGAAGGCCTCCCTAAAGCTGGGGCTGCCTTTGGAGAAACCCAGAGGGGCTGGAAGAGCCTCTTTGGGAAGGTGTCCCCTTCCCCTACTCCACCTCTGCAGACCCCCTCCCCATTTTTTTGAAGGAGTCTCGGGGGCTCCCAGTGCAAGACCCCACTCTGGCCTCTGGCCTTCCCACTCAGTCCTGACCCTTCTCTGCAAGGAGACGGGAGGGGAGAGGCCGGCGGCTGACCCGCAGCCGCCTGGGGGCCACCGGAGGGGCACTTGCCCTCAGGACCTGTGTCAGGCACCGCCGTGGGAGCCAGAAGCTGGGAGGGGCCTCCCCCACAGCAGCCCAGGGCCCTGAGCTTTGGGGGTGCAGCCAGGAGCATTGCAGCTTTTCCCTTAAGTGAGAAGGGGGCTCCTGCTTCTGCTTCCTTAAAGAGGCCCAGCAGTTCAAGCGCTTTTCCCAGGAAAGGCTCGCCTCTGCTTGGGCTTTCTGTGGCTGGCTCTGTGCAGGATTTGGCCTCACAGCTGCACAAATCACGGGTGGCGCCGAGACAGCTGCCCCCTGCTGGTGGTAGCGGAGTCAGTGCTGCTGTTATCCCATTCCCACTGGATCTCCCTCGGTCCTGAGGGGGGCGCTTGCCACTGGGGGATATTCCTCCCCCCCCCCGTGCTTGGATCTCTTTCTCTGGGCCAGCCAGGGACCGGTGACCTGCTTGCCCCGCTTGGGGAGGAGGGGGCCTTGGAGAGAAGCCTCTCGCCCTCTGAGGGCGCCTCGGCCTGGAGGAGGACGAACTGGGCTGGAGTTGGGGCCTCCACTGGGCTCAGCCTCTGGGCAGGGCTGTGGCAAACCTCCCTGGCGTGGGGAGGAAAGCACTGTTTATGTGGCAGGCCACAGAGTTTGCCTTTTTCGTGCCGGGAAGGCGGGGTGGTGGGCTGAGATGGCTGAAGAACTGTACAGGCAGCCAGTGCCCCTGGGACAGGATCCCCCGTCGCTGCTTTCTCGTCTCCCTTCTGATGAGTCAGGCAGGCGCCTGGCGAGGCTGAACCGGAGGCTGGACAGGCCTAACTACCTTGTGTTTAAAAAGCAGCCTCTGCTTCCAGTGGTGCTGCACCGGCGCCCCCTTGTGAGCAGGAGTGGTCAAGGCAGCTTGGTAAGAGGAGGCTGGCCATCCTGACTGGGCTCCTGGCTCACTGACCGGACTTTCTCACCCTTCCAGTGGACTTCCAGCGCTGCGCAGGGAGCCGTCCAGCGGCCTTCCTTTCACAGGACACACGCTTCAGGCTGCATCCGGACGGTGAGGTTGTGGTGAAACGGCCCCTGCATCTCCACAAGCGGGAACTGAGCTTCCTTGTCCACACGTGGGACCTGGGAGGCAGGAAACATTCGGCCAGAGTGACCCTGCAGCTCCAGCACCACAGCCCTCGGCGGCTGCCTCCCCAGGGGGTAGGCACTCCCTTCCTCTGCTTCCCTGGGGGAAATGTGCTGGTCTCTGGGCCCGCTCCTCCCTCGCTTGCTTGCAGAAGCCCAGAGCCTGCCTCTGTCCACAGGAGTCCCGTCCGCCGGCGCAGGAGGAGGTGCTGCTCTTTCGAAGGTCTTCATCGGGCCCGAGGCGGCAGAAGAGAGACTGGGTCGTCCCCGGGGTCTTTTGCTCTGAGAACGAGAGGGGCCCTTTCCCCAAGGACCTGGTGCGGGTAAGGACTCTGCCTCTGGCACCCCCTGCTGGGCTTCTCTTGCGACTGACCCTCCCGTGCAGGACCCCAAGCCCTTCAGCCTCTGGCAAGGCTGGGTGGACCTTTTGTCCAGCCCCCCCCCCCCCCCGCGGGTCTCGCCTCAGCCAAGCTTCGGGGGTCACATTGCTGCGCTGGGCCAGGCAACGTGGCCCCCACGGCCTGCTCTGCCCCAGGCCGCCCCGGGACCGGCCCCAGTTCTCCGTTTTGCATTCAGAGGGTGGCCCTGACCTTTTCCACCCCACCTCCCCAATCAGGTCAAGTCCAGCAAGGAAAAAGAGGGCACCATCTACTACAGCATCACCGGGCAGGGGGCCGACAGCCCTCCGGTCGGCACCTTCATCATCGAGAGGGAGACCGGCTGGCTGAAGGTGACTCACCCGCTGGACAGGGAGGAGATCCCCCGCTACCAGGTGGGTCCCCGTCACCTCCTGCGGCTGCACGTTTTGCTTTCACTTGGGGGGGGCTGCCTTGGGTGGCTGAGGGGGGCCGCGTGCTTGGAGATCTGCTCCCTGGATCGGGGGTGGGCGCGGCAAGGGTCGCCGTGTCTTCCGGGCGGCTGGCAGGCCGTTAGCTGCCCCAACAGGGCGAGTCCCTTCGGAAGCCGAGGGATTTCCTTCCCGCCAGAAATTCCTTTGGGAGCCTCGTCTAGAAGCAGGCAGCGCTGGAGGGGCGCCTTGGCCCTGAGGCAGCTGCGGGTTTTGTCCAATAACGGCTCCCGGGCCTTTCGTGGGGTTCCCCGGAGGGTCTGAGAGGCTTCCTGGGATCCCCACCCCGGGGCCATCGAGACCACCCCTTGTCCTCTGGGCCGCCTCTCTGGAGCGGACGCTGCCGGGGGCCAGGAACTGCTGAGCTCCGTGAAAGATGCTGCCTGGGTGCATCGCTGGCCTCCCTCTTCCTCCCTGGCGCATGACGGCCTTTCCCCACTTCCAATGCAGATGCTTTGCCATGCGGTGTTAGCCAATGGCCAGACAGCAGAGGATCCCATGGAGGTGATCGTCAATGTCGTGGACCAGAATGACAACCGGCCACAGTTCACCCAGGACGTCTTCCGAGGGTCCGTGGAAGAAGGAGCTAAACCAGGTAGGGGAGTCTGGCTGAGGATACAAAAGCCTCCCATCGCCCCCGGTGACACGGGCACATCCCCTCCTGGACAAGGAAGGGCGGTCCTGAGCAGAGCCAGCCAGACGGCAACCTCAGACCGTCCAGCCAGTGCCCGCCCATAAGCGCGGCCGCGGCCCTACGTGGTCGGTTCCTGGGGCAGCCGGACGTGCTTGTGGTTGCCCAGAAGCCCGAGGCTGGGCTGGTGCTTGGCTCGGTTGCCCGCTTGAAGGGAGGCTCCAAGCAGCCCCTCTTGGGTCTCCCCAGGAACCTCCGTGATGACCGTGACAGCCACCGACGCAGACGATGCAACGCTCTCCTACAATGGCGTCGTCACTTACTCCATCCTCAGCCAGGAGCCCGAGCCGCAGAAGCAGAGGTTCACCATCAACAACGAAACCGGCCTGATCAGCGTGGTTGTGTCAGGTCTGGACCGGGAGGTAAATGCCGGCTGCTGCGACGGTTTGGGGCGGGGGGGTTCCGAGCAAATGGGAATTAATCATGAGGAGGGCTGCATCTGTACCGTCGATCTTATGCTGCCTTCAGTCCAGAGTGAGCAAGGGAAGGAGAGCTACTGTTAGCCCTTCAAGGTAGTCCAGACGAGAAGCACAACCATGACGGTCGGGTGACATGAGCAGAATCTTGCCATACTGGACGTGTTTCTCCCCTCCTCTCCATTTCCTTTCTGGAAAACCGCGGAGGGTCCCTTCTGAAGCACTCCTCTGCCTTCCCTCCTCCTGTGGCTGGAATACCTTTTCCCCGACAGGCTCGACGGCAGCCCTTCCTCCGTCTCCCAGGGTCGCTCCCACCTGTACAGAGTGTTGCAGGGTGCATGTTTGTTCATTGCAGAGAATCCCCGAGTACACGCTGATTCTGCAAGCGACTGACATGCAGGGACAAGGCTTAAGCAATACTGGGACGGCCGTGATTAACATCACCGATGCGAACGATAACCCGCCAATCTTCGACCCCTTCATGGTAATGTGGGGACTTGCCCCCCCTGCCCTTGGCCAGGCTGGTGTCACCCTGGGGCCCGAAACTCCTCTCCCTGTCATGCAAAACTACCCAGCCACGTCCTGCCACTCCCTTTGCGGAGGCGCTTGGTGGAATTTGTGGCCTCCTGTTCGCTGGAGTTCGACCTTCCCCCTAGTGGAGACTTGCAGTCCTCTGACAGCTCTGTTTCTTTTCCAGTACGATGTGACGGTGCCGGAGAATGAGGTTGGGGTCCCAGTTGCCAGCCTGAAGGTCAAAGACGCAGATGAAGAGAAGAGCTTAGCTTGGAAAGCAAAGTACAGCATTGTGAAAGGGAACGAGGAGGCGAACTTCGTGGTCACTACTGACCCGAACACCAACAATGGTCTTCTGAGCACGGCGAAGGTGAGCGGGGGGCCCCTCCTTGCAGGGGCTCGAGTCCTGGGTGTCCCCAGCCCCGCATCCTGCTGGAATGCCAGCTCCCGAGTTCCACTCTGACCAGGTCAACTCTCCTTTTCTCCCTCCTTCCTGTCCTTTCAGAAGTTGGATTATGAGACCAAAAGCCAGTATATTCTCGAAGTGGCCGTGGTGAACGAGGCCGACTTCTCGGTCCCTCTCTCGACATCCACGGCCACCGTCACCATCAACGTGAGCGATAAAAATGAACCTCCGGTCTTCGTTCCTGCTGAGCTGAGGGTGTTGAAATCCGAAGATCTTCCTCTCGGGGAACCAATAGCTCTGTACACAGCCCAGGACCCTGACAGGTTCCTGCAGCAGACCCTCAGGTACGGGGGGGCTGCGCACCGATGCATGTTCCAGGGTTGGCCATTTGAACGGGGGAACCGGGGGCCTCCGCAGGCCTCTTGTTCCAAAGACGCAGGCCAGGCCCAGGACTGTTTCTCTTGCAGGTACTCGGTGAGGAGCGACCCCGCTGGCTGGCTGAAAATTAACCCCCAAACTGGCCTGATTGAGTCGAAAGCCCCCCTAGACCGAGAGTCAGACTTTGTGAAGGATAATATCTACAAAGTCATCATTGTGGCAAGTGACAATGGTAAGCCCTTCCCTCAGGCCTTTCTGCATTTTGTCATGCACAGAAGCAAAAGGAAACCCCGGGGAGTTGGGGGTGGGCAGAGGGGGCGGTGCCACCCAAGGGTTTGGCCACCCGGCACAGTGCTGCCCTTCTCTGGCTTTTCCCAGACCCGCCCAGGACCTGTTTTCCTCCTTTGCTCATGAGGAGATCCCTCAGACTTCATGTTTGTTGTCGGAAAGTGCCTTTTCTGACAAGGAAACCATAAAAAGCCGAAATGGCATTGGATAAAAGGGTTCTAGAATTAAGAACCGGTATGCACTGTTACCCAGACTGGGATAAGGACCAGGGGCCTCCAGGTGGATGAAATGTCCCGTGAGAAGGGAGCCGTGATGGGGGGGGCCTCAGCCCCTCCTCGGAGGGCTCTGAAGGTGAGCTCTCCACACCTCCGCCAAAGCAGGAGGAACCCTTGGTTAAAAGCAGGACGGGGGTGTGTGTCCCCCTTGGCTGAAGCAAGTCCTACTCTAGGGCAAGAGCTTTATGGTGTGGCTGGTGGGACCTGTAGCCCTGGCACCACAGGGGTCCCAACTCTGGACCGCCCTGGGAAAACGTGTACTTTCAGGGCAATATTCATTATTTGGGGCGTTGCAGAGGGAGATAGACACGGAGGCCTCCCATCCCTGCCCACGCATTTTGAAAGAGCCTGGAGAAAACCAGCCTTGTCCGCCTGGAACTGTGCTTGTTAACCGTGGCAACCTGAAGGTGAACGGACTTCAACTCCCAGAATTCCCCAGTCAGCATGGCTGGTTGGGAATTCTGAGCATTGATGCCCACCCTTCTTCAAGTTGTCACGGTTCTGCTCTGAGGCCACAGAATTGCTGGCCTGAGGCCTCCCTGTGAGGAGTCTAGGCTGCTGCCTCCGCTGCTTCCTTCCTGGAACTGACCCAAACACCCCCGCCCCCCGCTTGTCCAGGCATGGAGCCGGCTACCGGCACGGGCACTCTCCTTTTGGAACTGGAGGACGTGAACGACAACTGGCCAGAACCGGATCCCCGGCTGTTCGACGTCTGCAGCCGCAACCCGGAGCCCCAGGTGCTAAGCATTGTGGACAAGGACATCCCACCCAACACCAGCCCTTTCCTGGCAAAGCTGGAGCCCGGCTCCGGGGCCAACTGGACACTCCAGACCAACCAAGGTAGGCAGAGGGCGGCTGCGCTCCGTGGCACAAGGGGAGCGGATGGTCCAGAGCTTCCTGTTTTCCTCTGAACTCCCTCCCTTTTCCCCTCCAAAATTGGCTTTAAAGGACCAGGGAAAGATGCCGTCAGTGTTGACGTTCAGAACCATTAACGGCTTTGTTAGTTTTCTTAATTAGTGCAGAATCCAGCTCAGGCTCGCATTCTGGCTGTGTGTCCTTTGCAGACAGTCTGACCCTTACCCTGGTCAAGGAGCTGGAGCCCGGGGAATACAAAATCGGCCTCAAGTTGACTGATGGCCAGGGCCTCTCACATGTCAGCACAGTCCAAGTCATGGTCTGCAACTGTGACGGGTCGGCCAAAAACTGCGACCGAAAGGCGTTTCTGCCAGCGGCAATAGAGACCTCCGCCATTCTGGGCATCCTCGGGGGCATCCTCGCCCTCCTGAGTGAGTACGGCGCACCTTTTCCCTTTGCTACCCCGGGAAGCCGGGCTGCTCCTCTTCAGGGGCCACCTGCAAGATGCCGGGCTTTCTGGAGCTTGGATACGGGGTCCATCCCAGGCCTGGCCTGGATGCCCTGTGGATCCTGGCCAGTGGAGAAGGCCTTGGGGTTTGGCTCCAGGCTCGGGAGAACGGCTCTCTCTTATTCCTGGCTGCCGGAAGCCTTGGCTTCATCTGAGATTTTGCTAGGCATGTTTTTCCGGCTTGGTAAGCACGGGGGGGGTGGGAGAGCCGGGCTGCTCTGCTTGCGTGGACATCCCTGAAGCTGGAGTGCCGCATCAGACCGGACTGCTCGCAAGCTGCCCAGATCAATGGCAGCCATCGTGCTCTGGGGCTAGCCTGGCAGGACGAGGATTCCCGAGACCGGGTCTCCGTTGGCACTGAAGCCCTGGAAGGGTGGCCCGGTCAGGGCCGATCCGCGCTCCCCGCTCCAGCTGGACGGGCTTCCTGCGTGTGGCTGACCGGGCCTCTCGACCTCGTCCTGCAGTCTTGCTGCTGTTGCTGCTGCTGTTCGTGAGGAGGAGGAGGCAGGTGAAGGAGCCGCCGCTTCTGCCTGAGGACGACACGAGGGACAACGTCTACTATTATGATGAAGAAGGCGGAGGGGAGGAGGACCAGGTGGGTCTCCGGCTCGTGTCCCCAGGAAGCGGGCTGCCTCTCCTCAGCACCTACACCCCCCACCCCCCCCCGAGTTGTGCTTCTGCTCCCCGTGGCCCTGCTCCCACCTGCTCCTGCAGCGGCCGGGCTGGCTAGCCACCCAGCGCAGTGGGCCCACTTAACACCCCTCGCTTGGGGGGGGCGGAGGGCTCCCGAGAGTACCCAGCGTTTGCTCTACTAGCGGCTCTAGTAAAAACAACTTATTTAAGCGCAGTTTCACAAAGGAATCCCCGGAGGGTTAGTGCTGCAGCAAAAGGAACAGTGACCAAACAAGGCCATTTTGTTCTCCCAAGGGAGAGAGGAAAAGGTCTCCTCTGTTCATTGTCTGTGTTGGAGGAAGGTTTTCTTCCTGCCCGCCCGCCAGAATCAGCCCCGGTTCTGGTCAGCCCAGAGCCCCGGAGTGGTCTTCCTCTGCCCAAGAGCCTGAGGGCATCTCCTCTTTCTAGGATTTTGACCTGAGCCAGCTGCATCGAGGCCTGGAGGCCCGCCCTGAAGTCACCCGGAATGATGTGGCTCCCACCCTCATGCCAGCCCCGCAGTACCGCCCGCGCCCTGCCAATCCGGATGACATCGGCAATTTCATCGACGAGGTGAGCGACACTCGGAGCCCAGATGGCGGGGAGATGCCGGGTTCCCAGGTCCCTCAGGTGACCAAGCATTTCGCAAGGAGCAAAACGTGGGCCTGAAAGCTCGATCGCAGCTGTCGAACAGCCCAGAGACCGTCCGCTCTCTTGAGCTTCCCCTTTGTAGTTGTTTGTAGTTGTTTGTCAACCTGAGCCACTTTAAGAGGTGTTGCTTCAGTTGGCCGGGGACCTCCGGGAGTTGGGAGTCCACAGGTTTTAAAGTTGCTCAGGTTGAGAGAGAGGAGGCTGTGTCGTCATCCGCTTCCTGCACTGTTCAACAAATGGAGGTTTTGTTCCTTTCCCTTCCTGCAGAACCTGAAGGCAGCGGACACGGACCCCACCGCTCCCCCCTATGACTCCCTGCTCGTGTTTGATTACGAAGGCAACGGCTCCGAAGCCACCTCTCTCAGTTCCCTCAATTCCTCCAATGGAGACCAGGACCAAGACTATGATTACTTGAATGACTGGGGCAACCGTTTCAAGAAACTGGCTGACATGTATGGAGGGGGTGAAGATGACTAGGTGTGACCAGAATGGTGGGCTAGAGGTGGGGGGGGGGTGCAGATGGCTAGAAGGGAGAGAGAATAGAGCTGACTCTTGCCAACTTTTCCATAATTTACCGAAACATATCCAAAAGATCCCCTTGAAGTAGCTCTGACAATCTCACCTTTGTGGGACAGTTATAATTGTGTTCAATGCAACATGGACCTTCTTTCTCAAAGGCTGGGCGGGAGGAGAAGGCTCCTCCAGGAAAGAGATCTGGATTCTGTAAAGGGCAGAAAGACCCTCTCGTTCTTGGACTTGTATTCAGCAGTTTCACCCGAGTGTCTCTACTCCGTCTTCTCGTTCATCTATCGTCCTGTTTGTTTAAGAAGAACATCGAGCTTCTTGATGGAAAATATGCAAGAAAAGTATTTTTGTGAGGGAGAGGGTAAAACAGTTAATGCTATGATCACGTAATAGGACAGAGGTTCCTACGAATGGACCTGCTGGGGGGTGAGGTTCGTGCCCGCACAGATTCAGATCCCGCAATCTGGCCACAGTGGCTAGCTCTTGGTGGTTTCTCCAGGAAGAGCTGTCCAAATGTGGTGTTTACAAAACCCTAACCAAAAACATTTCTGGGGATTCTGCACACGTGTGGCACCTGGTTTCCACCGCTTGGCTTTCACTGTTCGGAGGCAGGCTTGTGGGAGCTGTGGGGAGCTTGGAAGAGAGGCAGGATTTCTGGGTTTTTTTGCTGCTGTTAACCAACATGGCTCTCCTCCTGGACGAATCCTTTCAGGGTCCATAAACCAGTTTCCCCTGAGTGCCTTTGCTTTCAGACAGTGTCTCTGCCCAACTCTCAGGTGCCCGGAGTCCAATATCTGTCAGGCGAGACATCTGCAAAACCCTCCAGTGTGATCCCTCCGATTGTGGCTTGAAAGTCATGGTTTATGGGTTGGATGGCGTCTGTCCACTGTCTTTTAGGGTTTAATTGGCAAACCTGCTTTTAGCACGAGATGCTACTCCCCAGCGTCTTCTCATAAAGCCGCGGAAAGGGTGGGGGCAGTTGCCTTTGCTGCCTCTCTGGGGCTTTTGGCCTCTGACCGGAGGGGCCGGAGGGAAGCTCAGCAGGGGCCTAAAGCCCGGGCTGGGCTCTTCCGACTTGGGCCTTTGTCTGGCGACCAGGCCAGTGTGAGGCTCTGCAAAATACAGCTGTGCAAGGCAGCGTTTGTCCACTAAATCATCCATTTGAATTAAAGTTCTTCTGGCAGGGTGCCAGGTGTCTCCTGGGGCGCGTTTCCTACTCCCCCCCCCTGGTGGTTTCAGCCTCGGCTCCATGGACTGGCGCCAGGCCCACAGAATGGCAGCCGCCGGGCTGCACAAAGAAAAGCCAGGCCCCCCTTGCGGGATGCAGAGCCACCCCGCCTCCAGCCTGTGGGAAACCCTCCCTGTGACCGATCCCCGGTGGGCCCAAAAGGGATCCGCCGGTCTAGTTATTGTCCCCTTGATGGGCGCCTCTGGGGAAATGGCTTCTGATTTTAGATCTGTATGTTAAGCTTTCCTTTTTGGATATATATATATATATTGTGGAAAGTACAAAGGTACACATTTTTAAAAGTTATTTTATTACACAATGCTTTTAAAAATAAAATCAATAAACTTTGTTTAAAAAATACTTTTCTTGAATCCCTGTTATGTCATATTTATTAGGCCAGAGGTTTTCAAACTGCGGTCCAGGGACCCCTTGGGGTCTGTGGCAAGTCGCCAGGGGGTCCGCAGGCAGGTCAGGAAAAAGTTGGAAAAAGCAAGATGCATAAATTGCCGATTAGCCTTTAGTTCAATTTGTGGGAATGGGGTCCTCTGTGGAGCAACGGCATGTTTTGGGGTCCGCAGCTTGAAAAAGGCTGAAATTGTGCTCTTTCTGACGGAAACATTCCACTGACCTGGGACAGCTTTATTTTCAAAGGCTGTGGGGATGAATAACCAAATAAATTTAGGGTAATCTTACCATCTACTTTCCCAACTTGCTGCCTGTCAAATGTGAACTGTGGTTTCCATCATTCGAAAAAGCCATGCTTATTTCTAGACTCCGAACTGCAAAATGGTCAGAGTCAAATGACGCCAAAGGTCGGATCCTGCCCGGTTGGAGGCAGCGAGCAGATCGGGGACGACGGCGACAGGGGGCCGGAGATGGAGGAAACAGCGATCTCCGGCAGCATGGCTTTATTCC